>JAQIXN010001107.1:0-22609 GCA_034698145.1 Proisotoma minuta | reverse complement strand
GAACGAAAAAAAGTTAATTTGTTCGAGAGTTATCGTGCGAACAGACGGACAGACGGACGGACAGACGGACGGACAGAGCCATCTTATAAAGGGGTTTCACCCCTTAATAAAGGCAGTCTGGAATACTCTGGAAGCCATTACGTTTTGATTTGTTTTGTGGGATTTTCCATTTGCATTTTGAAATGAGAGAGTTAAAAATAGAGAGTGGAATTGAAAAGTGATGTAAAGGGGGAAAGATGATCCCATCACGTCAACAACTTCCCCCACTCAAAGCTCCCTTTGAAAGTATTTTTTGTTGTTTATGGAAAATGGATTTTCTCTCCAAAACTCTCAACAAAGGTGAAAGTTGGAATAAGCTATCCACGGAAAGTGGACAAAGCAAGAGAGAGAGAGAAGGGCAAAATAATAATTTTGCATATATATTTTTCCCGAATTTTCCAATTCCGTTTATTGTTTGTCTCGCTGAAACTGGAGCCTGGATTTTGGGATCTTATCTGTTTTTGTTTTTATAGACCAAAGGAATCTGTTTAATTTAATTTCATCTGGATTACAATCCAAATATTTACTCACAAGCCACACGAGGCTTAGATATACTACTCTGTTTTCACTATAGGAATTTCCTATATGACGTAAAAAGTTCTACCATTATATAGAAATACCGAGCAAACGATGATCTAGTGACGTAATGAGAAACGTTTGTCATAAATTAGCCAGAGATTAATGTTTGGAAATGTCTCTTGTTGTACATGTTCATGTAAATACATGATACATGCATAGGTCTGGAGACAAAATAGACAAATGTCGGCTGCCAATCTTTATTTTTTGCTTCTTTTTACGCACGCACACATTTTTACATTTCTTGGCTCCAGTCCCCATCCAGTTGATGATGTAACAGATTTTAAAAAGGTTGCGGAAGTTGGCTGCCGTTAGTTGCTCGCTTTATAGCATCCCATTAAAATAATGACGCCTGCCTGCGTCATCCCTCTTTTTTATCCCAACTTTTAATTGAAACAGTCTTATTTATAAAAGAACGTTTACTTAAAAATTAGTTCCGGGTTTGATGTCTCTTTTTTGATCGTTTGATCATTTTCTCTCTTTTGTCTATTGATGTGACCTTTGATGGGAAAGGGACACGTGCGAATAAAGTACAAAACAAATTTCCCATCTGATTCTGACGTGAAGAGGAATTGCAAAGAAATGAAAACATTTTAAAATTGTGAAATGGTGTGTAAAGTTTGAGATGCAAATTGAAGCGTGCATTAGGCCATCTTGGCTCGTCGTGGGAAAAGGAGTTTGGGAAAATGACATTTGCTTGCTGCTCCTTAGTCCTTACCCTTACCCTCTGTCAAATGAGATGCAATCTAATTTTCCCCATAAAATATTAGATTTAGCTCCATTACATCCTCAATTTGTTCACAGACAGCTCAAAATTCCTCAAAATCACTTTCTTCCCATAACTTTCCAGGGCTTATGTAATAAATTACATTGAGGGCTAAATAAAAATGCCAATTTATAATTAAACACTAAATATATAACGACCAATTACTTTGCAAGATTTATGAGCCTCTCTCCAAGGACATGATAATAATCTAATTTGACAAGATGAGACATTATTGGAATTTAATCAATTTTCTCCCTGATTAAAAATGTTTTGGACTTTAGATGTAGGCCACTGAATTAAGAGACTCTACTCTACTTTATTTGTTTGTTTGCAAAAAGTTCATTCCACTTGCTTGCTTATTTTATTATATCTACACGCCAAATGCTACTTTTTTTTGTTGTTCTGCATCATTTGGCTCCAACTGCGGAGCCAGAAGTTGGTAAATCAAGATGAGAAAAAATATTGGATAAAAATGTTTGTGTTTTATTATGTTGTATGTAGTTGTGACATGTTGGGTAATGAGATGTTACATAAAATCTTTTTATCCTTATGCTTAAAATACTCTCTTTTTGCATGGGAAACTCTAATTTTCCGCTACAAAGAGAGAAAGAGTTAATCACGAGCAAGTAGGTAACACATGCTCGCTAATTACTCGTAGATTAGAGGCGCATTAGAAACTTAATCCTCCTCGCAATTTAATGAAATGATTGTGTTGCTTGGAAGGAGCTTTTACTCCCTCCCTTCGTCCATTGTTTCCCTCTCCATTGTCACACCTGGATGACTCACAATACACAACCCACAGCCCACTTGTCATTCCCAACCAAATTGAGTTCTGTATAATACAGAGAGAGACTGCCGCATACCATATTTGCAAAATTAATTCAAATCTGAAAAGTTTAAAGAGAAAGTTGGCTTTGTAACTTTGTGGCTTCTCTCCCTCATTCACCGTAGTGCTCAGTTTTTAATGTTGTTATTATGTTGGGGAAAGTCATTGTGTGATACTCGGAGAAAGGAATTAACTATACATAATTTGTAATCTGAGGTGAAAGTAAAGCTTCTTGTGATTAGCATGTACATACTTTGTATATTATTGTTGTGGAATTATAGTCAGATTTTAATAATAAGCCTCTTTTTGTGTGTTATTTAGAGGGAGAAAAGTTGGATGTGATCTTGTCACGAGAGAGCTTATTTACAAACTTTGAAAGAGTTACGACTGGAGCCATTAAAATGGTAAGGGAGATATTTATCTTATTATTTTGAGCTTAAAAATGCTTGTACTCCTCTGTGTTGGATGCTTTTGAAAAGTTCCCAATATCACTGTGCACTGCTAATGATTGGGAAAGTGATATTTGGCAGACCCCCAAAAGTCTCCACTTACCTCACCTCCCTATTCCACAGACTTTATAAATCTTGTGTTATTTAATATCCTCCGCCATATTTATTGTTTGTTGACCAAAGCATAACTTGTCCCTCTTGACACAAAGTTTATGTTGTTGGCTACTTATGTAATCGCTTTTCCCATCTCCTTCCCAATCATAAATTATTGGTGGTCATAATAATGGGGGCAATTAAAATTGGACGGGGCCTACATTATACAAGTAGTAGTAATGGATTAGTTTAATGCATTGGCTCACTTGTCACATTGTCAAGTGGTAATACATGAGTCCGGTGGAGTGGTCTTGTGGCTTTCAGTGAATGCTGATTTATTGGCTACCTAATTTCCTCTCATTTGTAGCTGCCTCAAACCAATTCATTGTACTCCCAACAGCTAATCTCATTATTTTAATTCCCTTTCCAAATCTTTACCCTTTCCTTTCTTTGATAAGCCTCCCTCTCCTTCAACCTTTAACCTTGAGCGTGGAAAGTGCACTTTCCGATTGCTCATCCAAAATTTAGCAAGTTATGGTAGTAAAAATGAGTGTGAAGGGCCGTGTTCCCAAGAGAGCACAACAATGGGCTGTGTGTGACTTTCTCCGACTTGATTAGATAAATGGGAGAAGGTTATCTCGGATGGAAAATCCATGAAGGAAGGAGCAAAAGTTAATGATTTTCTACAACATAATGGTCAGTCAGTATTTCTCAGTATGGGAGAGCTATCCAAACTTTTATATATTATACAGTTAAATTCCTCTGCACGCGATTTCCCTATTACCTCTTTACATATTTTCCTCATGTACTTGGCTACTTATTAAATAGTAAGCAGGGAAAGCAATATTGTTATAAAATGTCTGCATTTTCTTTCCCACTTTCTCCATTCCCCATATAAACCACACGTCCCAACTACAAAATTATTACAGTTTTTTTGGGATATAAGGTATCCATCCACCTTGTGATTCTTTCTTTGGTGGACAAGAGAGAGAGAGAGAGAGAGAGAGGTGACCCAAAGGAATAAAGCAAGTCTGTGTCTATTTGATGTCCTCAATGTCCTCATACTCATACACATAGTTGAAACTGGGAGGAAAGAGATAAAAGGGGAAATCCTATTTCCCAAAATGAAATTGTTCCAAAGCACTCTCTGACCATTGTCACAAATTACATAAAAAGAGACAAAAGCCACCACTCTTTTTTATTTGTATGAAAGTTATTTCATTTTATAATACCTACCTTTGGGAGTGAGTGAAAAGGATCTGAGGCGATATGACTCTTCATCCTCATCTTCGTCATCCTCCTCTGGCGACGTTTGGTCAGGGACATCCAAATACCGTTCTGCTTGCTGGGGGCTTCGTTTAGGGCATTTCACAGAGTTTACTCTTCTTTGGGATCCTGATCTAGAGGCCGTGGGGGATTTTGGGAGCCCACAAGGCTTATTGTTTGACTGATTAAAAGTGTTGCTCCTTCTGGCAGGTTGAGGGGAGGCTTGGGGAGTGGCTATTGTCGGAATGATGATGGGCCCACCCCCAACATAACACATCTGATCACTCCCATTGTTACCCCCCGCAGCAGCATTTGACCCCCTCCGCTCATAAACCCCTCCACTATGTCGTCGTCTGAGGTGAGGAGAATCTCGAGGAGTGTCCAAAAACTGTTTGGGAGGCGTCCCCCCTCCATGTTGAAGGGAGCCCTGACTCATCTCAAGGGAAGTGGAAGTGACGAGTCGGCCGCTGCTCGGTGCTTTCCCTAGGAAGGGGTTGTATGAATTTTGGCAATCCTTGTTGTTGGTAAGGGCCCCGTCCGAGGAAGCCAGGTCCAAATGTGCCTGGTACTCATCCTGGATCTCCTGCTCCCTTCGTTTAATTTTGGGCCTTTGGGAGCCGGGGACCCGTGCACTTTGGGATCTGTGAATATGCGAGCCCCCTCCAGCCCCCGGCCCCACATATTTCCTAGTCCTTGTGGGAGTGGAATTTGCGGCTTGGATGTGCATGTTGCCGCTGTTGGTTCTAGAGACAAAATGTCGCTCGTCTCGAGTATTTATGTTGGGAAGTTGTCTGCGGGAAGTGGAAGCTGCGGCGGCAATTGCGGCAGCCTCCATTGGGGAAAATCCTGGTGCGCAAATAGATGCAGATCGTCCTTTGCTAGTGGCCATTGGATTTTGATGGTAGTAATGTGACTCTAGTTCTAATGTCATTATTGTCCCATACAAAGTATCTAATATGAAAACACCAACTGCCAACACATATCTATTGCCTTGGCTCTAATAATCTTTCTTGTCCCACACCACTTTCCTTCTTCTTATATGGATCAAGTTCACTCAAAGGAAATGACACAGAACGATTAGTTTTTTTAAGGGGGATATGTATATTTTTTCAAGATTTGGAAAAAGATGTTCACAATGGGGTCAACTGAAGAGAGAAGTAGGCCGATGCAGACTATTAACTCTGAATTGTAGAACTGTCAACGGGATGCAGAAATCAAGCGCCCACTCCTTCTATTTATTACTCCCATTTGCGTTTTACCCTGATTTTGTAATATTTGAGACTTTAATGAAGAAACTTGTTGATTTGTGGGATAGAGACGAGAGAGAGAGAGAGAGAGTGATGTTCGGGAGCGAGTGGATGAGTGAAGAGGAAATTCTGAGCTCTGCCAAACTTCTCTTCTTCCCCTTGCTTATTATTAGGAGGAGCCAGCAGGCTAAAGATAAAAGCCAACTTACTTACTCTCCTTTTTTACACATCAATCCCTCTTTTTCTCCCATTCCAAAATTAACTCCAAAATTTCTGATGACAAAAAAGTTGGTATTCTGTTAGTTTTTTTAAAATCCGGTCCTCAGTCTCCTTTCACTTTGTCTCATTCATCAAGATTGGTGAAAGGTTTTATCCCTGATTAAAACTGGCGTTTGCTGCGTCCTTGTTCCTTTCACAAGGAAATATGGCGTTGGATTGCTCTCTTTTCCCTCAACACAAGTTGGCCAGAGTTCAAAATTCTTGACTTGCTTTAGCTTTGGCTTGTCATCACAAAGACTGTGTCCAGTTTAGTCCCCATTCATTAAACTCACATGTTGTTGTTCTTCCTTCCGGAATTCAGTGGAGGAAATCTGGCAAGAGAAAGAGAGACATCAAATAATCATCCGTTTTTGGCATAAAATATTTATTACAAGTGACAAGCGAACAAAGAACTAATTAACTGTTAATGACGGGACAAGTATCACTCTTTTATCCTCGGGGGGCTTACACCTAATCCTTTGTTTAGACAGTCCACTCACTCATCCTCTCATATCAAGAGCTTTGGCTTAACATAAAGCCTCCGCTCCCTCCTTCTCTGTGTTTACTTGTCAGCACACCACAAAATCAATCTGATTGATCTGGCCCTCTGATGAGTTTTCCACAATAATAATAATAATAATAATAATCATTATTCAGGGAAAGGGAAAACAATTAAATTTTGGGGCAAACATGTTCCAGATCTTATTTCCCGTATTTTGACAAAGAGAGCTTTCTCCAAATACAGCATTCTCCTTCTTGTTTTGGTCAGTGGATGGACAAAGTTGACCCATTACATATTGGCTGGCTTTGTTTGTGCGGAAAATCGATTTACTTTTATGTTGGAAATGTATTTCCGAACATAATTACCCTTATTGTGATTCATTACAAAAGAATAAAAATAAAGCTATAGCTTTTTTTGTCCGTGTGTACAAAGAATGAGGAGGAATGGGATGCGTATTAAATTAGTTGTTTGTTTCATGTGTCAGTTGAAGGGAGAATCTGGAGAACGTACTTTTCTAATGAGAACAAATTGGGCAAGTAGAGAAGGTATTTAGTAATAAGAACTCTCTCAACTCTTTCGTCCTTTGAAATTAAAGCCCCACCGTTTTTATCTCTCTTTGAGCACAACTGTTGCGTAAAAAGAGAAGAGAGATAAGCTTTTACCTGTAAACAACAATTATTATTGTGTTTTTTTGGGGGCTTAGCGTGTGGATGTTGGAGAAGTGGGGGCGGTTTAATATTTAATGTCCTCCAAAACAGCCGTAGATTTGGGGTGAAATAAAGAGTGAGAGTTGGCAGAAAGCTATTTTCACATTCATTCGTTATACACAAGCAAGTAATTTGTTTGTGGTCTTCGATGGAAGGAGAAATTGTATGAATTCTGGATTTCTTTTTGTACTGCGTTGATTACACTTTTGTATTTTTGCTGGGAATTGGAACTGGATTGGTTTTGGGGATGAATTATTTAGTAGAGCAAGGAACCTGCTTCCCTTTTATATTATTTGGATGTTGCGCAACTTTAAAGTTTAGCAATTTATTTCACAAAGCATCTTCACGTGGGATTGGGACAAAGTCATTAAAAGTTAAAATGAGTTGCATTTTTACCAACTGTGCCATTTATTGGACAATTTGCAAGTGTATTGAGCAACTAATCAGACTCTTTACATCAATCTTTACAAATGTGGGCGAGCAAGACGGGAATTTAAATTAGTTTCCTTTCCCTGGGACCCAAATTAAGGGAAAATAATGGCCTTGGAGGGGATTTTTTTATAATTGAGCTTCATTCCACCTTTCTTGCTCTTAATTAGGAGAAAATCCTCAAGGATTTACCTTCCCTTCATTTATCCAGGCCTTGATGGACAGGAGTAGTTATTAAAAGAGCCTTACCTGGAAATTCCAAGAGAAGAAAGTTTTAAGAGGGGCGAGTTGAGACACTTTGCAAGCCCTCCGTTCACTAAATCTGGGCTCTCTTTCTTTTCTTGGCTCCCACAATTGTTTTGCTTTAAAACGTTGGATTTGTTAAGTGTTGATGTTGTGTGTGACGTGCTGCCAACATTTAGCTAAATGTCTCGTTAGTTAGTTAGTTGTAGCGTTTTGTTGTTTGGAGAAAGGAGGTGCGGTGGCCAGAGTGCAGAGTCAACTGTGGACTGCCGACCACCAACTCTGCCTATAAATGTGGCTCTAAAAGGGGCGAGTTGAACTTGAACTCATCAACTGCAATGGACAATTGTACATTTAATGGATATTTGAAATATCGATCTGGGAGAAAGTTTAAAGGTGGTGGGTAAGAGGAAGTTGGTGGCCACATTTACCTTCCCCATAATTGCACTCCGCTCCACAGATTATCCATCTGTCAACAAATATTTAGTCTACCAGAGTTGTCTCTCTGTTTATTAATCCCATCCCCCCTCGCTACTTATGGGGACTGGAAAGAGGCAGCCATAACATAATTTAAATATCAAATTGATATTATCAATAGGGCTTTAAAGTAAAATTTGACTTCCCTCCCACCTCCAATTAGGTAGTTGTGCTGTGGATGGATGATGGAGATTGGAGGTGAGGAAATATTTGATGTGAAAGTTTTTGAAGGAGTTTGTGACAAGGAGACGCTTCACCGCTTTCACCTCTCTAAATTGGGCTAAAGGTGAATTTATATCTCAGCCAGTTGTGCAACTTTGGATTTATTACGACGCAACTATTTTGTTTCCTCTCTTCCGCCTTTTACCTGGCATTTAAATCTAAAGAAAATTTACGACTTCCTTCCCATGACCCAAATCTATTTTTCTCCATTTTTTAAGAATTTTATTTCAATTTGGGCCATTTGTAGTGTACAAAACTTGTTTCCTACATTTACAAGTATTGCAAGGCCCCGCTTTCTTTGAACTATCTAGTATTTGCATGGACAGAAGGAAAAAGAAGTCTGATGACTCTTTTCCCAAAAACTTGAATCTACTCCACATGTAAAATCACAAAAGACAGTCTTTTTCAAGAAATTGGTAATACGCTGTCTATTCAATAGAGTGATAAAATAGTCCAATTTGCATAATGATACTAACAAATAAGAGAAAGTGAGAAACTTTCTTCTTCCCTTGCTAAACATCATTTTTAAGACTGGCTGTAAAAACAGAGTCATCATTTGGCATAAATGTATCCTCCCTCCAATTAAAAGGCCATTATTGGCTTACCCATATTTAGCTCCTTTTATGATTATGACGCTCGTTAACGTATCCTTACTAATCGTTAGTTGGAGCGTAATGTTAAACTTTATGGTCCCTCTCTCATTATTGCTAGTTGTTGAACAGGGATTAAAAGAGACTTTTTATTGGCTGCATAAAGCAGCCTTTGGTATTAAAACAGTCCCAGCCAACAGTTTTTTTGTAGCTGTATAAATTGAAATAATTCATTTGACGAGTTGTGTCGAGAGTTTATTGTGTTTGGGATTTAATGGAAAGTTGTCTTTGGCTGGAGTGGGAACGACAATGGACAAGTCCAGTCTTTTAATTAAAACTTGGCCACACTCCCAACAAACAAACAAAACTATTTTTTCTCCCTTTTCCCCCAACAGTTTCCAATATGAACTTGTTGAGGTCCACAGCTTTATATAATATTCATAACCATTCCGACCACTTTCCAAAGAATGCTACATTACATTACTTGGAAATTAGAAAAGTTTGGTTGTGCTGTAATTAATTATACAGTAGATTTGATTACAAACAATGAAGTTCCCAAACCGCAACACAACGATACGTACGTAATAACATTTATAACATGCTCATCTTCTGCACAACTTTCCCCTCCAAAGTTGCTATAAAATTGTTGATAATGTCTTGTTTTGGCTTTGAAAAAGTCCGTTTTCCATATATCCAATAAATCCGTTTGTAAAGGAGGATGTAAGTAAGGGGATTTCTTTTAAGGAGATTGCTTTGGCTGATTTGATAGAAAGTATTTGACTAAAGTAGTTGAAATGGGGGAATTATGGAAATCAAAGTGGAATTCTATCCACCCAAGATTTGTGCCCCCCATCATTGTTTGCTAGATAATGAGGGGAAGTGAAAGTGAGACAATAAAATTTGCATCTGGCTTTTAGCTCACTCCCAATCTCATTTTAAAATGCTCCAGCCACATATTCAATATTCAATTCCATCCATCAAAATATTTTCACAAAATTGAAATTCTGCATAACATTCTCTAGAAAACAAAATTGTTGTTGTTTGACCGTGAGAGTCAACTCTTTCTTCCGCTTCAATAAATTCATGTTTTCCTAGTCCTACTCAATTTTGAGTATTTTGACAACATACTAATGTAAACCTTTTCTCTGTTTTTTTTAGAACCTGATTTGGAAGAGGGAGAATTCGTGGAATACAAATGTTGCAAAATATGGAGGTAACTTTTTTTGCCCTATTTCTTGTTTGTTTGCTGTATTTGATGAACATACGTTATCCCTGGCTGAAACACTGTTGACTTACTTAATCTGATAATGAAGGGAGATTCCGCAATCCTCTCTAAATGTTGGCTACTTTAATGTGCCATCTTTATCTTTGTTTTCAGGAAAGTTGGTCTTGTGGGATTGAGTATGAAAGTATTTGGGGCTGTTGGTGATAAGTTCTCTTGGGAGGAGATGATAACACGGTCCTTAGTCAAAGTTTGTGGATTAGCTGCTCAATGGGAAGATTATGTTCTCCATCCATTTCCTACTACTTTGTACTTGATTGGGAGGGAATAGAGGCCCGAGGGGACGGTGATATCTCAATTCAAAACTAATTGGAATCTCCTTTCATCTCCACTCTCCCTTCGTTATCAGCAATATTTTAAAAGGTAATTTGAAGGCTCTGTTGTGGATAGCTTATGCCCAGTTTATAATGATGCAGTTTAAAGTTATCCCTGGCTTAGAAAGCAGTGCTGAAACCACTTTATCTGAATATTGCTAATCTTGAAACCATAATACTATCATATGAATGAGCAAACTTTAATTGTATGTCTTGACCATTTTCAGGAACTTGTCAATTCTGAGGGATTCATAATCTCTACTAAATTTTGCTGGTAAGTGGAGAGTGTTATGTTACATGTCAGTCTCATGTTTATCCTTTCCCCCTTCTAAAAGAGAAAGCAGAGCAGAGGAGATGAGTTTCCTCTGCCAAAACCCACTTTCTTTCTTTCTTTTTCCTCTGTTGATGCGGAGAGAGAATACTTGACTTGGAAGAAATGTGGAAATTTAGATGTTAGGAGAACAAACGTCTGCTTCTCATGCAACAACATAAGAATTACATTTTCTTTTTGTTTTGTAGGAACGAGGCTGGTGGTTGACAGAATGTGATAAAAATGTAAGTTGTCCCTGAGACAAATAAATTCTTGCTGTACTTGAAAGATGATGACACACTCAGCTCGCTTTGAACAACCATGAAGAGCACTTGTTCCCTAAAACATTTTTCTCTGAAATTGTCCCTTGAACCTTTCTCCAATCCCTTTGTCCCAACATTTAATTAATTGACCTTTTCTTCATTTTAAAATAGTTTTGGTCAAGATGAAGATCGTGTTTGGAGAGAAGTAAAACAACCAGGTAAGCAATTAATTTTTATTTGAAAAATTGATGTTGCAAAATGATGACACACTCAGCTCGCTTTGAACAACCATGAAGATTCATTGTTCCCTAAACATTTTTATTCTGATATTCCTACTATTCATTGATTACCTCTTTTATTTGCAATTTAACAAGATTTTATAATAAAAGATGTTTTTCACTGATTGCAGTTTCGTTGATTTGGACTGGAAGTTGGAACATACATTTTATTTAAATTATTGGTGAGTTTGACTAAAAGCCCAGATTTTCCATACATACGATGATGATGAAACACACTCAGCTCGCTTTGATGAACCATGAAGAATCATTGTTCCCTAAACATTTTTATTCTGAAAAATACAAACACAATTTTTCTAACGAGTAGTTTTTTGCCTTATTTTCTGATGAATTTTGTTTTCATTTTCAGAACTCATCACGCCCGATGTCCCTGCTTTCCTCAATTTTTTTTTTTATATATATAAAGGTAATGATCATTTTACAAACGTTTGTTATTATGGAAGAGGCGTTATAATGATGAAACACACTCAGCTCGCTTTGATAAACCATGAAGAATCATTGTTCCCTATAATTATACTTATTCTGAACACGACCCAATCTAATCACTTTCTCCTATCCAATTAAATAGGAAATTAATTACCTACATTTTTTTCTTGTTCTAGGCCAGACGTGAGAAAAAGAAACAACCAAAGAGATAAAAAAAAGATAAAGGTATGCTAACAATAAGATTTATTGGCAATTACAAGAGTAATCAGCCATCTTTGAATGTCCATTTGCAATCCCTTCCCTTTTTTTTATAGAGCAATGAATTTGAACAACAGAAAACATTCGTCGTCTCGAGTCTCAAGTAAGTTAGAGAACAAGAATCCCTTTTCTCTCTTTCTTTGAAATGTTTCTTTTGGTGGGGTATCAATGATGTGAACTCGTCTCGTTCGTATGAGAGTATTCGAAAAATAATATCTCTCTGATTTGACTATTCGTTTCTGAGTACCTTACAAAAACCTAAGAACTTAAGAAGGAGCTTTTATTTCTTAGAAAAAATACAAAAATGTATTTGTTGAACTTTTCAAACATAATAAAATGACTTTCCTCTTGTATCCATTTTTACATCACGTCTGTTTTTTTTTATTTTCAGGAAAAGACAATCTCCCAAGACCAATTCACTTCAAGGAACGTCCTCTCTCTCTCTCTCCTGCTGAGCTGATGTGTCACCATCATCACATTTTCTGGACTTATTCTGACAAGCATATGCTGGGGAAAAAATACGAAAAGTTTCTCAGAGTGACATGGCCACTTAATCTGTACCATTTAATTTAGTTCTTTGTCCAAAATACATTTATATATAAACAAATAAACTATAAAATATCAATACATAATATATAAAACTGATTTCAAGATCGCGAAATATTTTTAAGTTGTTCTAGAAGAGCCTTTTGATTTAGGGAGCCATGAATTTCAATAGAATCGTCCGAGTCTGCATCTGATGACGAGTTGGAATGAAGATGATCCCTTTTCTTGGCCTTTTTACTCTTTTTCTTACTACTCTTCTTGTGTTTCTCCTTTCTTGTCTTTTTACTCTTTTTGCTTTTCTTGTGCTTCTCAACAACTTTCTTCTCAACCCAAACACTCTCCGCTTCTGCTTCTTCAGAGTTAACTTTGGAAGGGTTAGATTTAGTAGAACTTGTGAAAGCAGTAGAATTGCGACTAGGGGCCGAGAATTGGATTCTTTGGGGTATCATCAAGTCAACATTTGGTTTTGATAATGGCCTTGGGCCATAAGAAAGTTTGTCATCTTCCTCTTCTTCAGCAACAATGTCAACACATACTTCTGAATTGCCTCGTTCACGTTTTTCATTCATTTTTGAAAAGTCTAAATTATCAAAGACGCTTTTTTTCGCTGTCTTTACCTCCTCTTTATTCCCTTCTTTGTTGTAGCGTTTCTCGAATAAAATTTTGTTTGTCTTGTCTTGTGTCTCTTCTTTGAAAGGCGGTGATTGTATTGGTTTAGCTTCCTCTCTTTTATCATCATCCTCTGACTCGTCAGAACTGTCTGCGAATATTTGCTTAAACAAGTCGAGAGGAGCTTTCACAATGACATTTTCTTTGTCGTCTGGAATTGGACCATTTTTTGACTGAAATTCCAGAGCATTTGCTTCCGTTCCTTGTTGTTGTTGTTGTTGTTGTTGACTAGTTGCATTGTTAATTCCACCAGTGAGACCAGGCGGAGGCTTGGAAAAATCCAGGTTGTCAAAAAGGGATTTCTTTGGAGTGACATTTGGAACAACGTTGTTTTCTTTCACTGCTGGAACTGAATCGTCAGTAGCATTCGTACTATTTGTAGCAACTTTAACTGAAGCTCCTCTGAGACCCACAAATTTTGAGCTGATTTAAAAACAATAGTAATAATAATAATTATTATTATTAACTCACAAAAAATATTCAACTTACTCAGGAAAAGGATCTTTAATGTTAAAACGTTTGCAAAGCAATTTGTCTGGGTGCCATTCTACCACAGAATGTGTTAGTCTCCCAAATAGATTAAGTCTAGCTGCAACTTTTGGGTCCTCGCTAGGGTCTTTTTCTTTTAGCACCTCTTTTTCAGGAACAATGTGAGAAATATCGTGGGATTTTGCAGAGACGAAACGTGAGGACATGATTCCACTCAACGGCTTGTAAATGTCTCGGGCTCTTTCAAATTCTTGTTTCTCTCTTTCTCTTTCCCATTCTGTCATCTCGGGGGGCTGTAAATCCTTGAGGCTGTCTGGGGGAGAAAATGGAAAACATTTTAAATGGTAATAAGATACAACTTTTGTTAACTTCTAAAATAAAGTACCTTGAAAGCCAGCGGTTACGAGTGTGAGGTATTTTTCATATCTTTCTTGTTTTTCGGGATTTTTGAGGAAGGGTTTGAATGCTTTAGAATTAGTGGGATCTGAAGAAGTAGTAGCACTTGCCTCTTGAAGAACTTGCACAAACTTTTTAATTCTTTCCACTCTCTCTTTAATATCCTGATCTGGAGGTTTAGGAGGATCTTCGGGTTTCATGGGTTCCTCTATTTTTGTCTCTTCTATTCTTTTCGTCGTCACCTCTTCCCCTAATAGTACCTGACGTTCTTGAACGCTTAGGGCATGTCGCCCAAGTCCCCTTTTAGCTCCCTCGTTGTTAGCATTGGTCAGTACTGTGGCTGGAGCTGGCTGTTCGAATCGCGACTTCTTTTCTTTGTGACCGGGTTGGAAATTTGCGGGGAGATGTGGTGGAGGGTAATACTTTTTCTTGGCAGTTGTAACAAGCGCAAAATGAAATCCTTCTATGCACTTGTCCTTTTGTTTCTTTTTTGATTTCTCCAACGCTTCTCTTCCCTTTCGTGCCTTCCGCTCTTCCATCGTTTCCAGCTCAAAGTCATAGTTAGACATGTCCTCTCTTGTGTACACGTCAATATCTGGCTCCTCAAAAGCGCCGATTCCAAAGGCCTCTCCTGTGACGTTAATATTATTTTTGTCGTCCTTGCCTTTAAATTTTAGTTGTTTCCCAAACAAGTCCAAGTGACCGGTGGGTGCAGTCATCCGTTCCAATCCTTTGTAGCCAAGACCAAAAGTGTTTTCCTTTGGGTTGCATAGAGGAGATTCTATATCTTCCGGGGCATATGTAATGTCAATTTCCTCATCTTCATCTGAGGAAGAAGCATCTTGAGTTTTGCTAAAATCTTGTGGGAGTTGACAGCCATAAACTCGTTTGTTTGCACTCATGTCCACATCTTCTATCTCAACTTCTTCTTCCTTTTCCTCTATTTTCCCCTTTTGCTTCTCTTTCTTCTTTCTGGAAAGCCTTGGTCCCACCCCCTGACCTGGTCTCCAGCCCATTTTTATCAAAATTTTTATTCCAATCGTTTCCCTATAATATAAAAACAATTATTAGCATACACAAAAAATATATTATCAAATGATAGTTTTCATTACTTGGCAGGAAGAATGGTGTTTAGTACAGGTACTCCAGGAATAGGTCCATCCGATTGGGCAACTTTAGGACGTTTCCTGCTATCACTTTTCTCGCTACTTGACAAACTCTTGGCAAACTCTTCTGTTGGTCGTAAAACCTGAGGCGCAATTCCGAAAGCGCCCATATCCTAAAGTAAAAGTTGGTCAATTAGTTTGCCATTTTGAATCTACTATTTTTGACAAGTCTCACCTCGTCGTCCATGAAATCAGTGACATTTTGGCCTCTGTTTGGAACTCTGTCGGCTCTTGAGGATTTGAACGTGGACGGGGTCCAGCCCTCTTTGGAACCAACGGTGTTGTAGTAGCCTGCGGAAAATCCTCCAGTGAAGGCCCCATGAAAACGACGACGACCCTGCTCATCTGTCGCAATCTGATCCGAAATTGTCATCGGCTTCTTTTTAGCAACTTCCTCTGAAAATTGTTTTGATTCAGTTGTTTAGAATATATTATTATTAATTTTCCAAAATAGACAAGGCTACCTTCTTCGATGGGGTCCAAAGCTGTTCCAAAACTCACAAAATTATCGTCACTATTCATCTTTGAGAGCTACGTTTTGAACAAACCCAAGTGAATTTGGAAGAGAAATCCCAGTTGCCGGCTACCCCGATTGACCCCAAATTGGCCCAAATGTGTTGGAAACTTTACAACTTTAACTATTTCTAAACATGTTAAAAAGGGTGGTGTCGTCAGCCCTTATCAGGGGATGGAGAAAAGAGTTAAAGTCTCAGAATTATACAATTCCTAGTCGTTTTTGTGCAAATTGTTTCAACCGCATCAATAACAATATTAACAATCTTCATTCTTCAGTTTCATTGGATTTTAGTCGAAAATTTAGCAGTCGCAACAATCCAGACTTATCGGAGGAAGAACTGAAGGTGCTGCGAGAGTTGGAGGAGGAAGAGGCCAAGTATTTGGAAGATAAGAAGCTCAAGGGCTCAGTCTCTGAGGAATTTGTTCCCTTCACAGACCAGCAAAGAATAATTCAGGATGTCATCGACGAAGTTTGGAACCCTTTGCCCCCAATTGAGAGTCAAGTCTTTGAGCCCCCTCCGCATTTCCTCCAACGTAAGTTTCTGCCCAATCAAAGTTATACAATTTGATCATTTATATTATTGCAATTTGCAAATTACAGGTGGGCAAACGGGAGTGTTTGATTTACCCGAACTTTTCGAGATTTTGAAGGAGGAAAATTGTTTGGAAATTGTGACCATTGGAATACCTAAAGAGATGGATTATGCAGACAACATGGTCATTGTGACTTGCAGGCAATTTTTAATGACATGAATATTAATAGAATATTCATTAATTTATTTATTTAGGAGCTCGAGACATTTATCTGCAGTGGCCACTTATGTAAGGAAACGTTACAAGACAAAGCAATTAAAGAAAAGTGACGTGATTCCGGCAAACATCCCCCGGAGATCCCACCAATGGATCGCACTAGATTTTGGGAACATTGTGTTGCATCTGATGCTCCAAGACATACGAGATCGCTATGATTTAGAAATGTTGTGGACCGTGGGCCCAAATTTTGACGACTTGTGTAACACGGATGACCCAGAATTAATCAAGTTATTGAACATGATTGAGTAGTTGAGTAGTATATAGTGATATCAAAGTTATTGAAAAGAGAGTGTCTTTTTTATTTATTATCCATTGTCATAATAATTATTGGCGAATAAACGACTGAATTTACATCATTTAATTAAACAAAGTTTTAAGAGCGTCTTATAATATTTGTTCTTATCTCAAACAAAGACCGTAATTCTGTATATTATTAATCACTAATTATTTAAATTTCTTGCTAAAATAGAATCGTCAACGGAAGGAAGAATGGGTGTAATGATTTCCCGCACCTCTACTACTTCCGGAATAATACGGACGGCCGCCGCCTCCACGAGAATGACCTCCTAAGCCTCCTGTCTGGAAAAACATGTTGAACAACTGGTTGGCGTCGTAAGGGTCGGCATAATATCCTCCACCACCACCTTGGTGGACCTCCATTAGATCATGTCCTTGGTCGTAACGGTAGCGTTTTTTAGCATCTGACAAAACTTCATAAGCTTCTCCGACGTCTTTGAATTGTTTCTCTTGCTCTTTCTGCACAGCCTCAGTTGCACTCGCATGGCGATCTGCAGAATTAAAAAAAAGTTACTTTAAAGTGTTTGATTTAAAAAAAAAACGAATTGTACCTGGATGGTGTAACATGGCTCGTTTTTTATAAGCTTTCTTAATGTCTACCTCGGAAGCACTCTTTGGAATATCTAGAATTTTGTAATAGTCTTTTCGCTTGGAGCGCTTAGCTGCCATCTTGGCATTTTGAATCTCTTGTTTTAACTCTCGCTTTGTCGGATCAATCTTCAACGCTGTCTAGAATTTAAAAAAATATATTAATATTTAATATTGTCAACCAAATAATATTATTATTTTTTTTAAAAAAAACTTGTTTACCTCATAATCTCGAGCGGCTTCTTCGTACATTTCCTTTGTGTTGTAAACGCTGGCACGATGAACAAAAGCTTTGTAGTAAGTGGAGCTGATGTCCACTGCTTTGCTAGCATATGTAATGGACTCGTCATATGATCTCTCCTTGTTGAAGATGAGGGATAAATTAAAATACAACTTGGATTCTATACAAGGCTGCAAATATAATTTTAGACAATTAATACGAAAGAAAAATTATTGCATTTTTTAATAAAAAACAAAATTTACGTTTTTCAAGAGACCCTCTTCAGTAACCAATTTGAGGCATTCAAAATACACTTTCTTAGACTCTTCATACTTTCCCTGCTGGAAGAGCACGCTGGCCGTTTCTCGTTGCTCTTTTATCAGTTTCACTTTCTGGGGGATAAGTAAAATTTCAGGATTAGTAAATGTAGAAACTTGTCATAATTATCATATTACATTGTAATAATTACAATATGATAATACAAAATAAAATATTTTATTAACCTTAAACATTTGTTGTGTTTGAAGTTCATCAGGATTGTACTGAAGGCAGGCTTTGAAAAAGGACAAACTTTTGTCAAAGTTTTCCATTTGGTAGTGGCATAGTCCTCGGACTAAATGAGCATCCACGTGTTTTGCGTCAATAGACATAATTTCCCTGAATAATTTTATTATAAATAAAGTTAAACTTGCGTAATGTAAAAATTGCATAATTAATAAAAATAAAAAAAACTTACGAAGCAATTTCACCAGCTTCGATATGACGGCTTAGTCTTAACAGAGCGAAAGCTTTTCGAATTTTTATGTTATTATCACCGGAAGCAATTGAAAGGTATCTATCACACAAGTAAAGTACTCTTCTATAATCTTTACGAATAGTGTACGTCTCCATTTCAGATAGCATTGACTTGAGGGATGACAAACTATTTTTTTCCATTTTGACAGTTTCAGATGATCCAAGTTCTTTTTCCATTTTATCAATCGAAGCTTCACACCCCACCAAGTTTCCTAACGTTAGATGAGCACGAACAAGTCGTACATATCCCTTCTCAAATTTAGGGTCAAGTAGAAGAGCCGTTTGTGCATCTCGAATTGCATCAGTGAAGCGTTTTAACATCATATAACAGGCAGCTCGGTTTCCATAATAAGAAACTGCGTTGGGTACCAATTCTAACAAAATAATCTCGTTTTAAGCACTGAGTATTTGCAACAATTATTATTATTGTTATTTAAAATAAAAAAAGTTTACCAATTGCTTTGTTGTATGCATCAAGTGCTTGATTGTAATTGTGAGATCCGTAAAGCTCATTTCCCCTTTTACGAAATTCTTCAGCACGCCTACAAAAAAATCAAAACTAGAACATTGTGAAATATGAAACCAAAAAGAGTTTGTTAATAGCACGTACATATTTTTGGAAACGGGTTCAATTTCCACCAATTCTGGTAAATCAGCAAACTCTGGCTCATCAAGAATAACATCCATTTCTTGAACTTCTTTTTCAATAATATCTGTGGGCGCTTCACTCGTGTTATCCATTTGCGACTCCATTTCTTGGTCAATGTTCACCTCTTCCTCCTCATTTGTCAAATCAATCACTTCTGCTGGGTTTTTGTTAGTTCTATAATTCTTCTTCAAACTCTTCATAGCTTGCTGTTGTTTTTCTTCAGTACGAGGCGCGTTGTTGATAACACCAACAACTTCGGGTTCATCCTCGTCTGAAGGAGTGGGAGTATTTTCCTCCACGTCGAAAACATCCTCCGCTTTCGGTGCCTTTGCTTTTCTCCAACGATTTGTTGAGGAATCGCCGCCACCTAACTCTTGGTCGTAATCTTCCTCCATATTCATTTTGTTGATTGGGCAATGAAGGCTTGTCGTCTTTCCAACAATCGTCACCTCCTCTTCAAGGTCTATAATCACGCTTTGTTCTCCTGTGTGACACAAAGAAATTAATTAAAACGTTGACGAACGTTTATATAATGCCTTACCTAAGGTTTTTGTTGTGGGGTTTTGGTGGCGGGGCCTTTTTCTTGCGCCAAGGGAGTTCTTGGACGAGGCTCCAGCAGCACCAGACAAAGCCTCAGTGTCTTTATCTATTTTAACGTTTCCACGACTTGGTTCGCAGCGTTTTTGGAAATGTTTCCAAAAAATGGTGAATGATTTGTGATTGCTGTTCACTCGCTGGCTGCTTCTCACAAAAGAAAGAGTGGCTGAAGGGGCGAAAATGAACGAGGAGACGTTGAGACGTACGGCCCTGAGACGCACCCACTCAAACGTTCCCTCTTCTCAACAATTAATTCAAAACTGTTTAAATAAATGCAATAAATGATTTGGCACTTGGTTAAATTTGTTGTCCGTTTTTCTTTTGTGCGCACGACCCTCGGCTCAATTTAAATGATGGCCAGCATTGAGGGCATTATTGACTCCCAAACCGGGCACTACTTTAATTACTTTAATTGATAAGTAGCAAAACACAAAACCCAATCACTCCGTCTCACATTCCGCAAACAAGCCGTAAGAAAATTATTATAATTATTCTCCTCCTCTTTGAATTTAATTAGCCAAATGTTTGTTGGAATACAAAATACAAAATAAATTGTAAATAAATGTTTTTTTTAGGTCAGGTTTAATTTAAATTTGAACAATGGACTCTGCTCACATTCCGGAACAATGGAGGACCTGCTCGTTTTTAATGGACTGATCAGTATTTTTATAAGGGAATTATCGCTACTACTTCCAAAAATTAATCAAGTCCGCCAGGAAAATGGGGAACAAACAGAGCTGTTGCGCTTGGGGCAGTAGTCGTCGTAAGATAACCACACACTAATTCAGATGAACAAGGTTTATAAAACAATTGTTGTTTCTATTAGGATCTTTAGGAGATGGGAAGCACTCAAATCACTGGTCAAAAGATAACCATGAGCTGGATGAGTATACTGGACATGACCCTGGGGGAGGGGGACATGAGTCGACGTTGACACGGGAAGAGAGTGGACCTAATCTTCAACACATTAGTGAGAGGGAGCCCGACGAATTTGACCGTGACCCTTCCGTTCACCCTTCCGCCACAACACTTTTCATAGAAAAATCAAAAAGAGCCATTCAGAGTAATTATTACTATTTTATTTGACTATACCGATGATTAATTTTAATTTGTCTTTTTTGTAGACGGGATGATTCGTAAGAAGAGCATGAATCAGATCCATGACCCTGGACCCTTAAAAAAGAGTTCTTCCTGTTCCACAATATTTCTCGATGATTCCACAGTATCTCAACCAAACTTAAAAAATACACTCAAATGTTTGAGTCTCGCCATTTACTATCACATTCGTAACCGAAATTCGGAGCGGGCGATGGATATTTTCGACGAGAGGCTTCATCCCCTGACCAAAGACGGCCCTCCTCCGGATGTCCACAACCCTGAGCATAGGCAGATTTACAGGTAGTCATTCTTATTAAAACTGGTAAAATAAAAAATAAAATGAAAACTATTCTATATGCTAGATTCGTAAGGACGCTATTTAATGCAGCTCAACTGACAGCCGAATGTGCTATAATTGCTCTAGTCTATCTGGAAAGGCTGCTTACTTATGCGGAAATGGATATTATGCCCTCAAATTGGAGAAGGATGGTCTTGGGCTCCGTCCTCTTGGCTTCCAAGGTGTGGGATGATCAGGCCGTATGGAATGTCGACTACTGCCATATATTGAAAGATATCAGTGTAGAAGACATGTAAGTATTATCATTATGATTCGAACTACTAAAACTAATAATAATTATTGGATTAACAACAGGAACGAGTTGGAGCGACAGTGTTTGGAGCTGCTACAATTCAACATTAACGTTCCCTCAAGTGTTTACGCCAAATATTATTTCGATTTAAGAACTCTGGCAGAAGCAAACGACTTGACCCTTCCCCCCGAGCCACTGAGCAAAGAAAGGGCTCTGCGACTGGAGGCCATGTCAAATATGGCTATGGGAATTCGTGATAAATCTACAGCCCCCACTACTCCAGATGCTTCGGGGATGATGGTCAATGGATTTTCAAACAGTTTAAGGCGTTGGAATAGTTTAGAAGGAGTAACCACCATTACTAAGTCAAGTGCTGCCATTTTGTCATGAGAAATTTTATCCAAACTTTTTTCTAGAGCCCAGTGTGTGAAAGTGATTTTTATTATCATCATTATTAATTTATTTCTAATTTCTAACCTACTAAATAGCTATATATTCAACCAAGAAAGTTATCTAGTTGTGAATGAGATTTTTAAAATGTTTTGGATGATAATGTGGCAGTGACGAATTTAATTGAATCTAGTCTGCAGAGATATGAAGAAAGATGTGAGGGAGCGTTCGTGTCGCGAGCGTTGTGGGTGGGATGCAATGCGTTGATACGTAATTTTTATGACTATTTATGACCTATCATCAATGATGCCATTTGTATTACTTGTCATGTACTTTTTTCTATATTTTTGTCAACTTATTTTTATAGATTAATAAGGAATGCAAAAAGAGATTATGACGAAAAGCAAGACTTGTAATTAAAATTATGAGCTAAAGACTTATTATTATTATTATATACTACCTTATAATCTAATAACATTTTAAATTAACAAAAGTCTTTGATAGAGGAGAGATTGTATGGTGAATTTATTATTTGTGAAAATAAATTGTAGAAAATTACTCAAATTTTGACAAACAATTTACAGTGTAATTTGGAAATCTTCAGTCACGGCCATTGCTTGTTGTGGGCGTTGTGGGATGTCGTCATGATGGCCATCAGCTTCAGCTTCGTCAATTGCAGCAACCACCTACATTTACAACAAACACACATTTTTAGTTTACTTTTCCTATGAACATGCTCCCATTCGACCCTCAGTTGACACCGTTGAAAAAAACATTTTAACAATTACTAAATAACAAGAATGTCAACTGAAGGACAAAGGGGTGAGAATAAATCTGTCGTGTCCTCCTCCGACAGCACACCTTGGAAAAGCGTGGGACAGGTGGACAGCGTGGCTGACATGGGGCCATTGGTTTACAACATGGTTTGCAAGGGTCTATCAACAGTGCCCA
>JAQIXN010001106.1:0-22616 GCA_034698145.1 Proisotoma minuta | reverse complement strand
TCCATATGGGTTAAATTATGAAAAATTTTGACCGGGACGTGTTTACATTTGCGGGCAGAGCCCGCAGGCCTTCTAGTTTCTGTTATCAAAGAGGAGATCACAGCTCGACATTTTTTCTATTGTTGTTTTTCGCACAGACCATAAGCCTTGCATTCGTTTTCGGCTATTTGCATTTGATTTTGAGAGTTGAATATGCAGAATCGGTTAATATTGCAGCTGCAGCAACATTTGCCTCAAGATTTTTAAGTAAGTTGACACCCATTTTTGATATTTTAAATAATTGATATTTGATTTCCCCCATTAGGAAAATGGGATCCAACCTTTGACCCCAATCTCTACTGGCTAAATCGCTTCTTGGACTTTTGCTGTGAACAATTTATTTTGTCTGCAATCCCAATGCTTGTAGTTATTTCATTTCACTCCCTCATATTTTCCGATCATCCTCTTTACTTCTATTCCGTTATTCCATCCAGCTACAAAACAAACTTTTTATTCAATTTCCTTCTTCGTATTTCCAATTCTTTGCTTATGACTTATTTTGCAGCTTCCTTTGTTCTTTTCAATTATACTTTTGACTGCGCCATGAAATCCTACAACATAATCATACTGCACCTTGTCATCAAGTATTTTAGATTTAACAAATACGGAAAATCATTTGTCCATCCTTCGATTCTCCATTTGGAATATAGAAGTGTTGAGCTCATTCACAGAATTACAATGAACGTATTTGGCCCCATAATATTTCCAATGGAAACATTTTCAGGGTATATAATTATCCTTTGCATTTATCTTCTGTCCAAACATTTTTCTGAGCATGATATTCAGCTACAACTGGCTATTTGCGTCTCGTTTTTCGTTTGGGTTTCAATTTGTACATCTGTCCTCTATTCTGGGGGAGTTCTTTATCAAGGCTCCAAGAAAACAATAGAATCATGGAAGTATTGCAAAGTTGTTGGATTCGAATCGAATTATCTTCGAAAATTTCGGAAATCCTGTCGACCGATTGCAATGGAACACACCGGATATTATCGTCTGGGAAGATTGAGCGTGTTGAAATTTTGGCAACAATAAAAGGTACTGCTCGACTATTGGTGGCAATGAAATGAAATTTGTTTCGGAAAATGAAAAACGAATAAGCGCCCGGTGAACGAATACAGTGAAACAACTTTATGGTCACTTTGCTTCAGATTTGCGTTTCCCGTGATTTTTAAAAATTTAATTTTAATTTTAAACGACGCTAAGCTTGATATTGGATTTGATTTTTTGTTTTCACGGTCATATTAGCCATTTAGTAACTTATTATTCGCATTACCAACTAAATTTACCAATGTTCAATTTTAAAAGCAAATCTCCATATTTGCGAAAGGTTTTATCAGCATTGCTATAATTAGTTTAATTTTAATTTGTGAAATTAAAGTTATCATTAATGATAATGATGCAGAATGCTGATATTATATGTTTTAAATTGAGTCTATTTACTTTTCTACTTTGGCCATGATCTATATTTTCACAAAAAATTGCAGAAATTAATTATATTATGCACAATACATTATTTTTGAAATATAATTGATGCTAATCTAGCATTATTAAAAAAAATTAAGCTTACAATTAGCGATTCATATTAGAATCAGCCTTCATGACGATATCAGCAATATTTTAAATCGTCCCAAAGTATTCTGCTTGCCATTCACTGAAGCCCCATTCAAGGAAAATGGATTCGGAAAAATTTGTCCAGCTCCAATGGAAACTCTTAAAACTTTGCAACTTAATTGGCGCAAATCCCATCTCTGCAGAACGCGTTAATAAGTCATGTCGCAATAATCGTTCATTCTTGATTTTCAAAACTAATGCAAAATTAAGAAATAAATGCATTTTCCCATCGTTTGTATCCTTTTGTACGCTGCTACTTTGTGGAGCGAGATGCTGGTTTTACTACAAAAGGCGAGACTTTAGCTGGGCTCTTCTTTTCCTTTTCGCATTTACTGAAACTGTGCTCATGGCAACCACATTCTTTTACTTGAATTTGGGAAAGTGTATGGAGTGTGTCAATTTTCTTAACGCTTCCATAAAATATGCATCCGAGTTTTTAAGTAAATCATCCATGAATATATATTTCTAGTAATGTTTTTAAATTGCAAAATTTGTTGTAGGACTCTGGGATCCTTGTTATAATCCTGAAACTCATCGACAAAATAGATTTCTGGAAATTTGCTGCAAAGGAGTTTGTGTTGCACACTTTCATGACTTAATAGTTTGTACTTTTCATGTAATTCTTTTCCCTGATCATCCATTTTACACTTATTCAATTTTCCCTCCAAACTTAAAATCGAATCCTTACATCAATCTGTTTCTGCTTTTTATTAATGCCGTTGAGCATATATATTTACTAGCCGTACTTTTGTTATTTATCAACTCGTTAGTATTGTTCGGCAAATCATATATTATGTTTATGAAGCACTTTGGGCTAAAATGTTTCCGAACCGATAAATCTAGTGGGAAATTATTGCTTCCAATTCCCGCACTTTTAAAAAGCTATCGAGGTTTTGAGCTTGTTCATAAACTAACCATGAATATCTGTGGACTATTGTTATTTCCTTTAGAAACCGTTTCAAGCTTCATGATTTTTATGACATCGTACTCTTTAATTCGACATAGAAATGAGTTTAATGACACAATGCTTTACAATATCGGCTCAACATTAGTAGTCACGGCAACATTAATTACATCTATTCTTTATTTCGGGGGAGGGATTGTCCAAGCATCAAAGCGAACGTTGGAGTCTTGGAGGTATTGCAATGTAGGCGGACTTGAGAGAAAGATGCTAGCAAAATTTCGACGATCTTGTCGACCAATTGCGGTTGAGTTTCCAGGATATTATAGATTGAGTCAGTTGACTGTGCTAAAGTTTTGGCAGGCGACAATTAGAGGAATTTTAAGAATTTTGGTTGCTACGAAATAAATATTGTGTTATTGTAATATTGATATTGATGTACACTTGATGAAACCAGTACGAATAATTTAAAGATCCTAGTAATTAAAAGTACCAATCAATGGTTAAATGCAATTAGATGGCACATAGACTATACAAATGAATACAAATTTACTTAAATATTATTTTAAAATTATTTATTCCAAATTGATTGAAAGGGTAATTTTAATATTAATTTACATTTGAACTAATTGAAGCAATTTGCATAAATCCGAATATGAACCTAACAAACAAAATGGTTTCACCTTTGTACATAAAGTTAATTAGCTCTAATGTTTTAGTTCTTTTAACTTTAATACTTTTTGAGTTTTTAAACCAGAAATCAATCAACTCGATTTAAATGAAAATTCAAATAACTCAAGGTCCATTTTAAGTTGCAATTTATAGGATTTAAGTAAAATATGTAATTAATAAAGTAGGTCAATGCAATATGAAAGCAATTAAAAGTAAGACTCAGATATTTCTTGAAGTTAATTAGTAATCATTGCAAATTAAAAGTATTCAAAATTATTTTCATTCCGTATTTTATTCAACAACTTAAAGCACGCAGAATTGAGAATTGCTTGGAATAAATTTTAAGAAAATGGAATCGACCAGATTTTACAAGTTACAGAAAAAAATTCTAAAACTTTGCAAATATGTTGGATCTACGTCGATAACCGCTGAATGGACAAATAAATCAAACACAGGTCAACATCATCATTTGACTTACAAAGTCAACCCAAAACTGAAAAGGAGTTGTCAATTCTCATTGTTTCTCATGATTGTTATTCCGTCCTTCTTTGCAGTCAACTCTTATTTCTGTTATCAAAGGGGAGATCACAGCTCGGCCTTTTTTCTATTGTTGTTTTTCGCACAGGCCATAAGCCTTGCATTCGTTTTCGGCTATTTGCATTTGATTTTGAGAGTTGAATATGCGGAATCTTTCAATATTTCAGCAACTTTTGTCTCCAAGTTTATAAGTAAGTTGATACCTTTTTTTAGATATTGATTGGTATCTGATTACCCTCTTTAGGAAAATTGGACCCAACCTTTGACCCCAATCTCTACTGGCTAAATAATTTATTGGATTTTTGCTGCGAGTCACAGTTTTTGTCTATATTCCCATCGCTTATACTTATTTCATTTCACTCCTTCATATTTTCCAATCATCCTCTTTACATCTACTCCGTTATTCCATCCAGCTACAAAACAAACTTTTTGTTGGATTGTTTTCTACGTATTTCTGGTTCCTTACTCATGACCTATTTTGCAGCCTCCCTCGTTCTTTTTAATCATACTTTTGATCAAACCATAAAATCCTACTCTTTGACCATACTGCATCTTGTCATCAAGTATTTTAGATTTAACAAATACGGAAAATCATTTGTCCATCCTTCGATACTCCATTTGGAATATAGAAGTGTGGAGCTCATTCACAGAATTACAATGAACGTATTTGGCCCCATAATATTTCCCATGGAAACTTTCGCAGGGTACATAATTATTCTATGCATTTATCTCATATCCAAACATTTTTCTGAGCATGATATTCAGCTACAACTGGCTATTTGCCTCTCGTTTTTCGTTTGGGTTTCAATTAGCACATCTGTCCTCTATTTTGGAGGAGTCCTTTATCAAGGCTCCAAGAAAACAATAGAATCATGGAAGTATTGCAAAGTTGTTGGATTCGAGTCAAATTGTCTTAAAAAATTTCTGAAATCCTGTCGACCGATTGCAATGGAACACACCGGATATTATCGGCTGGGAAGATTGAGCGTGTTGAAATTTTGGCAGGCAACAATAAAAGGTACTGCTCGACTATTGGTGGCAATGAAATGAAATTTGTTTCGGAAAAGTTTGAGAATAAATTAAATAAATGCAAGAAAAATCGTGTTTTCAATCTTTTTAATTGTTCGAGTGGAATGAAATTCCATTGTCATTTGCATTTTACTAACATAATACATAGCAATTAAGATTTCAGACATCTTTGTGGCTCATAAATTATGAGTCATAATTTCCATCAATGCAGTTTCCATTTTGCCCCAAAAGTTTTAAACAAAAAGTTCAAACAAATTGAATGGACCACACAAAACGCAGCTGTTTCAAAATTATTAAAAGTAGTCCAATTTAATTGAATTCATACCCAACAATTAATCCACAAATAGGTAAGTTTATTGAAAATTACAAGTATTTTTCCACCTAAATAATGCAGTATCTTATTTCTCCGCAGATAACTTTGGAATAAATTCAACCGTTACCAGCCAAAATTTGTCGTGTCTAACTTTGAGGTTTGTAAATTATGGAGATGTCACTTAAAGATAAAGTTTTCCATCTAAATACCGTCAGTTAAACAATTAAGCACAAACTAAACTTTCAATTAACTTTTTTCCTTTCAGATGTGGGATCTTGTGCTGCCATATTTGTCCTTCAAGGACATCATGAATTTGCGAGCAGCGTCAGAAGATTTCAAAACTCAAATCGACAATCATGCTGCGTTCAGAAGGTTGATAAATTTGAAGTTCAACTTTGGAGAAAAAAAGTTAAAGCTCGAAGACTTTGGAAAATTTGGAGATTTTGGGCTCAAAATGGACTGCAACAACAATTTACAACTCAGCATTATCTTCGCCAAAAATCCTCAAAATACTAAAAGTTTTGTGGAAATTTTACGGTTAATTAATCATAGCGGAATGTTGCGTTGCGTGGAAAAGTTAACTCTGATTCTCCCAGATCCTTGCAACGATGGGCTATTCTTCGGTGGGCCGTCAGGAAGAAACTTCCTCCAATATCAATTGGAGCTGGAGCACGCAGCAATTTATCTTTTTGAAGAATGCAATCAACTGAAAAGTTTAAAATTATCTGCAAACATGCCACTTTGGTTTGAATGGTCACTCTCAGAGAAGGAACTAAAATTGAATAATCTCAAGATTTTGCATGCGAATTGCTGGTCATCCGAGAACGAAGACAATTTCAGCAATTTTGGAAGAGTTATGTCTCGACTGACGGGTGGCTTGGAAGAATACATTGGAAATCAAATCCCTAAAGACTACGTTCAAAAAGATTCATGGGTTCGATTACAAATTGCTAATATCGACATCATCCACAAAAATTCAGCAACCTTAAAGTCGTTGGAGATTGGAGACATTTTTCCCAGCTTTAAAATTCCCCTACCACAAATTACCAAACTATTTTACAGAGGAACCAATTTTCCGTTTTCCTTGCCCAATTCTAAATTGTTGGAATCGCTGGATATTGGAATCTACGAGTTCTCTCAATTCCAGATTTTTCAAAGATACAATTTTGAGGGACTAAAGACACTCAATATTTATCTGGGCTACCTCGATTACAAACCGGTAGATGAAATCCAATCATGGACTTACGGCTTCAAATGGAATTTTTTAAAGTCGTTCAATAATTTAGAGGAAATTTCCATTACTGCAGGCATTTTTGATGAGTGGGGATTTGAGTTTGAGCAAGTGGTGCCTTACATTGGAGCTGGGATTAAAAAAATTACAATTGGAATTTGCAACGAAGGACAAATTAATCTGGAGCAGTGTAATTGGCCCAAATTGGAAGAGATGAATATCATTGGATTAGGAGAGAATTTTGATGCGACTCCCTTCTTTGGTTTACCTGAGAAACAAGCAGAATTCAACGCCAAATATTCCTTCCCAAACCTGAAGAAAGTGGAGTTTGCTTGAAGTTTAAGAAAGTTTTAGTATTGTTTTTGCAGTGGAAAATGTTAATATTCATTTCAAAATTCATTGATTTCCTCCTAGTTAATTTCCTACTTAGTTTAAAAATTCAATTTGTTTTTTGTTTGTTTTTTTCTGTTCTGTTGTTATGCCAAAACCCAACAAATTACTTGTTTTTTTTATATTTTACAACATTTTAGCAAGTTAAATTCTTGTTTTTATTTATTTTAAAATTGTCAGTTTAGTTGTGTCGCATGAGATATTTGTGATTGCTATTTGCGCTGAATAAATTTTATGCATATTATATTACAATGCTTTTGATATTTATATGGCACCTCGTTATTAACCGAATTAATGGCCGAAATATTAAATTTCAAGCTAAACAAAAGCCTCATGATGGACACTGACGACAAGAATTTCCTTTTATAAATATCAAAGTCTTTCAGAAACTAAACTACTTCAATAGAATCTAGCTTCATTATTATTTAATGGTATTAAGAGATATCAATTTCATATATCGATCCTTGTTTCTCCTCATTATTAAACCAAAATTCACCATCTTTCTCCTGCATCTTTCACCAGTGTCCAAAGAGACATCCTGAACGCTAGACAAACTTTTGAGGAACTCCTCTAAATTGTTTGAAATTGCAAAAATATGAGGGCTATCCTTGTTCTTTTGGTATGTTTGATGGCGATGGCGTCGGCAGACAAGAAGCTTAAAGTGGCTTTGCAACGAGTAGAAATACTCAATGAGATTGTAATGCCAAGAGGTCAGTCAATTTTCATGTACATTGTTTCACAAAAAAATATAAACTGCTTTGAACTAATTATGTGTGGTAATTTAAATTTCAGAGTTGACGGATCTCTCGTGGCCAGTCCTCTATTTGGAACTTGGTATTGGAAAAGTGTGTCTCTATCCACCACTAAATAACATTGCAATTGATATCAACCCCATTAATTTCCCCCAATGTCCTCAACTCTTTTGTGTCGGACCGCGGGGGCCAATGGCAGTGTGGTCACGCGGAAGCGTCTTGGAGCATACAGCCAGATGCATTATAACAGGATTGACCAAAGAACACATCATCCCAATTGGAAATGATATCACGGCAAATCTCCCAAAACATGTCATTGTATGAAACTTTTGAATTATTTTAAATAAATAAAGAACAAATGTGCTTTTTCTTGAATATTTGTATTCCAGGCCATTGACGAGTTTATAGAGTATCATTCTCATGTGGATTTTACTCTTGCCGAAATGCCACCAAATACACTCAGCACGGTTTTGACATCGGACGAAATCATGGCGAAACTGAGCATCAAGTCCAAGGAGAAATTTGACGAATTCTTAATCGTCAAAGTGGATTCATTCTCAGAAGGAGAACTATGCTTGTGCTTCTTTGATGAGGACATAGACATGGAAGGACTTGCGGATAAAGATTTGAGCTACTTGGAAGTAGTGCAATGCAAAGTAATGTGTCGAGGTCAGCAGTTTATTCTTTATGCCATGTTGGGATATTACAAATAATACATTTATTTTTCCTTTTTAGTGTTTGACAACAAGGATTTTTTCAATCTGGATAATCCCGAGCTAGTGGAACAGTTTTGGACATGTCTTGGAAATTTCATAATGGGAGAATTGAGGAATGTTCAGGTCCCGTTGAGATTTGATTTAAATGGTGCTGGGAAGATTAGGATTCTGATTGGAGATGAACCTACAAAATTGGAAGATTTTGGCATTTTCAGTAAATTGTTTATGATCGTTGAAAACGCTAATGCCACTGGAATAGAAAAAGACGAGTTCTGATGATTTTGAGCAAGAGTTGAACTTCTTAATGCTGTACCATTAGTTGATCTATGATAGATCTAGACATGTAATACATGTAGTGCTATACCATTCGCTGAAATAAAACTTTGCTTGATTAGGAAATTGTAATTTATTTAATTGACATGAAGCCTGAATTTAGCCATAGTTACGCCTTCACCAGTCAAAGCATCATGTTGAATATTTCTGGCCCATGCTCTGCAAACAATGTTGATAAAGATGCGTCCTGAAATTTAAATAAAATTACTAAGTTCTTTAACAAAAATACGAAAGGCTTACGTGATCTTTGTGGTAAACTGAACTGCACCATAATATAGGGGGACGTGTAAAACTTTTGATTTAGATAAGGGAAATAGTTGGATGGAATTGCTCTGTTTGGATGATAACTCGTTGTTGCAAATCCCAAAGCTTTTTTATCATTTTCTTCAACACCGTTGCAAGAAATCCAAACTTTTTTCAAACTTGAGACCTTTTCATATATATTTATCACAATTGCGTTAAATTACTGGCAAATATATAAGTATCCATGCATGTTTATACCTCAGTCGTGGTATTCATTTCATTAAAAATTTCCATTCTCAAGTCGTCAGGAAGCCCAACCGTTTCTCTTACTTCTTTTCTGAGCAAATCTCTATCCATTTTTCCATCTTCTTTGGTCCCATAAGCTACAGGAAGCCATCCAAACAGTTTGTTGAGTTTGAGAATAAAACAGGGATTTCCATTTGGGTACCCAAACTTATTTTGGATGCTACAATTTCCCATTTGATCCTGGGGAAGTTGGAAAGAGCAAGCCGAGTTTGTGTCTGCACTTTCTCCATTTCTGCACTTTCTCAGGGATTGCTGAGTTCGGTTTGACTCTGGTGAAAGATCATTTTTAAATAGAATCACACTTATTTATCAACAATATGTACCTTCAACAGTAGCTTTTAACTGGGTATAAAAGTCAATCCATGTTTTCTCATCCCCACCATCCACGCTTATCAAGGCTTCTTTTCCGATTCCTCTGGGCACAAATGTAAGTCCTGGATTGGGACCAATTACACTTTGATCCAAAAGCCACTGCGGAGAACTTTCGCTTAGCGTCTTTGAGAAGAGGAAATAATTCAGGGCAAAAAATCCGATTATTAGACTGTAGTAAAAGATGTAGTAGATGATGATGAAAACTATGTAAATTAGAAGAAATTATCGTACTGATTAACAAGACCAGGAAATGTTATTTAATACCCCAAGATTTTCCTGTTCTTCCTAAAACTTCGCCGTTTTCTTCGTTGTAAAAAAGGGAAGCGATGCCTTTCTCCTTTTTGGGTGTGACTTTTCCCAAACTTAAATGTCGTTGCTTCATCTTATATGGATCAGACCTGGACACGGAATGAACCAGTTTGAAAGAAGGAAGAACCAGAAAGAGAATATGTGCTAATTTAATTAGTGCGAAGGTGAGAGCATTATTCATTGTAGTGGATGAAAATAGAAAAATTATTTTTCACACAGAATTAGTTTTGATCCTCTAATAAACTTGGGATTAATGTTCACAAAAAATTGGATTATACGAGTACGAAAAATAGAAATTGCTTTGATCAAAATCAATAATTTTTATTTCCAACCTTTAACAACAAAAATACAATAAGGTGAGATTATCTCTATGAAGTTGTCACAGAGACACCGCAACATTTCTGTCCTGTTGGACATTGAGGGATGACGCCCGGTTGATGCATCGAAGGAAGCTCGTCCATTAATTTTATGACATAATCAACGAGAGGTTTGTAGCATTCTGGGAGTCCATCGGTGTTAGTACACGAATCAGTGCAGTGGAGGTCGAACAAAGAAGATTGAAGTAATTGGGGCAAACAAGAATTGTCATCTTTGAAATAAGGGCCGAAATCTAGGGCCGCTCCCTTGGCCCAATCTGAAATTATATGCAACATTTTATTTTTTCTTTCAAATTGTATTAAGTCATGCATGCTTATGAATATTTGTAAAAATTCAGCAAATATGTATCATCTTTTTAGAAAACTAAAATTAAATTATTTAAAACGCGACAGGTAAATTATTAAAATTGTTGACAAAGCAGAACGTGATTTTTCTCAAACGATGTTGATTTTAAACTTTGATAAATATTACTTACCAAATTGACTCGCAAAAATGGAGGAAACGATCACCAAAATGAAAATATGGATCTTAATAGCCATTTTTGATTACCCCAAAAAACTTAAGAATTATTTCAGGGTCTTAAAATCTTTAATGTATGTTGTTTAAATGACGGGCTGAGAATGGTAAAAAATATTTGAATATTTTTAAGGCAAGACAACTTTATAGAGGTTATGTTAGAAGAGCTTTTGTCTTTTAAGTTCTATATAGTTTATTTTTAAAGCTGACCCTTCAGGACTTTAGGAGTAAACGTTTTTCAGTTCAAATCACTTTGTTTATTCAACCTTTTTTTATTTTATTGACAAACGCCACTTAATCTAAAAATAAACCAATATAAAAATTGAATTTTTATAGCTGAATTTTGTTATAGTCTAAATAATTAAAATAGTGTCCCATGATCAATATGCAAATGTCCTATTTATTAAACAGTGTGTCAATTTATTAATTAGCATCGCAAATGCTAATTTAGCGTTTGCTTAATTTTCTTTATCATATGCCAGGAAAAATTGAGTAGTCCAAATTTCAAAAGTGATCGTCTGAATTTTCAGACAGAATGAATTTAGCCTAAAGCTTTTTCTTAAGATCAGGTATGAAATAAATTTTGACACTTTATTCAGTTTAAAGTAAATCAATTAGAATTCTTTTTATTTGCAGTCTATTTTATTTTAAGGGAAATTGCGAATAATTATGGGAGTCCTGAGAGTCCTGGGAGTGTTGGGGTTGTAACAGTGACTCCACAACAGGTCTCTCCTGCGTCGCACTTGGGGGCCGTGGGCAATGTGGAAATAAGATTAAACAGTCCAGAAATAACAGCTTGGGCATCTTGGCCAGTAATGTCCGTACACGTCTTGGTGCAGAATATATTAAAATTGGATCCAAATACTCCAGTCAAAGTAGATGGCAAGCAGGATTGTCCTGAGACCTTAATGGAAGCTGTATTTGACCGATCTGGAAAAATTTAAATTTATTAGTTATTGTTTTGCTAGATGATTTTGGCATGGAGTAAATTTATAGAAGAAAATAATTATGACAACTTTTTACCAAACTCTGAATTTAAAATGAACAAGGAAATTTTGAGGGGACAGTTAAATTAATCTTTTTATGTAAATAAGAAATTATACTAGTCAATGAGAAAGATAAAATTGGTAAAAAAATGTATTTGAAATACAAATTAGATTAAATCTGTTGTATCAGAATCCCATTAAACTGAATTTTAATTTGAAAATTTACATGATACATGTCCAAAAAGGGGGCCAAGTTGGCACAGCCAACAAAATTACGTTGATTTGAACTTTAAATTTGACTAATCATAATGTATAACTTACCAACAAGGATGCAGAAAATAGTTGCCAAAATGAGAATCTGGATTTTGATGGCCATCTCGAACGTTTTCAAAGGTTTACGTTTTATGATATTTTAGGGTATCAAAGTGAGTTGCTCAAATGGTGGATTAAGAATGGTGAAAATGCGGAGCAGTTTTTTACTTAAATAGCATAAGATGGACCTTTGTCAAGAGTTTAAGTTTATTTTTTACAACTGACCATTTAGAAAAGTATCATTAAAAAGTCATTGAACTTTTTCTCTTGTATTCAACCCCTTAAAGGCAAAGGCAGCTTTAAATAATAGGCAAAATAACACGTTTCCATAAAATGAGAATGGCTAAAATTAACGGGAGGTAATTCAACAAAAATTCCCTTTTCGACATTTTTAATCATTTATTTAAAAGGTTTTTTTTATAAGGGACACCGGCAATTGAGAAAGGCTTATAAAGAAAGGCTTTAGTTATATTTGCCAAACTAAAGATGCAAATTGCCTTGTACATAAATATGAATATAAATTTAAGAAATATTCAAAAAACCCTGCATCTTTAATGATTAAAACATTAAAGCATTCCATTAAATTTTCAGTTAAATTTTATTTTTATTAAATATTATTATTTTATTTTTCTTAATGTGAATGTCGGGTCCAAAAAAAAAATATTGTAAACATCGATAGCTATTTTATTGGTAATTTAAGGAAGTTGGAGATTGACCATGCAACAGATTTGACCACTAGGACATGGGGAAAAGATGCCAACCAAAGAACCCACGAAAGGAAGACGTCCTCCAAGACAAGTCTCAGTTGCTAGACACGTGTGACCAATCCCTGATGAAGAAAGCGGTCCGCATATTAGTGGCGATTGTTTTGTCTCCGTGGTAACATTTCCTTCGAAAGTTGGAGCACATTCTAGTAGAAAATATAAATTGATTTTGCTTTAAACATGATTCCTTTCATATGGGGTTAAAATATTTATTAAGTAAATCTTACCAAACTGAATGAGAACAATGGAGGCAATCATTGTCAAAATGAATACTTTAGTTGCACTTTTCATTTTGCTTTTAAAAACTAAATAACTTGGAGAGAATGAATACAGTTTAGTTGTTCACCAAGCAATGGAAAAGGCAAAGTACATTTTGAACATTGTTGAAAGAAACGGTAAACGCCATCAACTGAACTCTAATTTTAGTTTAATAAATGACCGGGAATGATTTTAGACAAAAGGATTTGGAACAGTTTCGGATTTTAAATGGTGATCAAATATTTTTAGCAGTTAATTATTGTTAACATGAGCGCTGATTGACACAGCAGAACTGATCCTGAGGACAACCCCCACTTCCCCCATCCACTATGTCTGGAATACAAATCCCCCCACATTCCGAACCTAAATTGAAACATGTCCCAGCAACATCCATGTTATTTAACCACATTGAGCATTTTTGCTTTTCCACTGCAATGGAACAAGTCTGATCCAAATTTTCTGAAATTAGGAATTTTTTATTAAGTTATTAGTATAAATTAATTTTGGAAAGATGGAGACGATCTTTTGAGCCAATACTTACCGATTAAAATACAGAAAATCGTTGACCAAATTAAAAACATTGGTTTAAAACTCATTTCAAAATTTTCAAATTGAATATGTAGATTTTTTGGAGTGACCAGTTGCTTGACATTTGTTGGGGAAGTAAGTAAGAGAAAAGAGATGAAACGGACCTTTTTAATCCTCAGTTAAATTTAGTTTAAACTGCATTGAACTGGTTAAAAGGCTTAAAAATGGCCTAAAACATATATTTAGCATTTTTGTGCATTTAGTTGAAATACGTTTTCAAATTAATTTTCTCGTTTAATAAACACAGTTTATTCGTCAGTATGAAAATGAATTTTTATAGCAAATTAATTGCTAATGAGAGGTATGATAATTTGATTGATTTCAATGGAATAGTATAAATGTTATTTTATTTTGCCAACTATTTAAGCCACCGATATTTGAGTTAAAAGTTTAGATTCCTTAAAAAAGGTAGAGTTTGAAGTTGAGTTGACCGCAACTAAATAATTGTCTGGAATTGCGTCGATAACTGCACAACAAATTTCTCCAACAGGACAAGGTCTAAGAATTCCGACAGCACTGAGGAAGAAATTTAGGCTGGCAGCAGTAGCACAAAGAGATGGAATTCGACAGACGCCATAAGCTTGGGAAAATAGTGAGACACCGCATACCGTTGGGATTGCTTTAGGAAATTCTTCTTTTGTGACATTTAAGTTATCATCACTTTCTGAGGATGCTACAATTTGAAACATATAACAAAAGTATTAATTATGCAAACAAGTGAATATTCTTTAAAACTCACCAAATTGAAAAGACCCAACTAAAATGGCAATGGTTAAAATACAGATAAATTCCTTCTTTCCGTTAGCCATTGAGATTTCAGGATCAACAATTTATGAAAACTAAATAGGATTGGTAGCAGTTGCATGCAACGTCAAATGAGTTGAGCATGAGACACAATTTGTGTCGCACAAATGAAATGCAACGGCTCAACTCAACGGAGAAAGGGAAAACACAATTACGTACATATGCATAATATGCATCAAATTCTGGGGAAAGTGAAACTTTTACTATTATTGGTTTGTCCTCTCTTCGTTTCAGAGCTCAAATGCACATCAATAAATAAACAACTCAACTCTTGCTAGGAATGAAAACGATAAATAAATAACTTGTTTTAATAAATAAAAACCGTCAAACTCATATTTATGTAGAAAACTATAAATTAGCGTCCCCCAAAGCCCAGTGATTCTGCATCCGGTAGTTGCATGTTCATCCCGCAGCAGGTGTGGCCCTCAGGACAGGCGGCCACCATGTTCAGTGCATTACTTGCAGCAGTGGCGATTCCGCTGTGAACTGCTTCTACCACATTGTAAGGGGGGCAATTGTCCTTTGGAACACACCGCATCCCAATCCCATAAGAAGCAAAGGGACCGCAAATTTGGGCATCGTCCTTAAGTTGAGGGGTCTCCCCAGGGGACGCCTTTGTTTCTGTTGGAGCAAGAACAATGTCCTCGACCCTCGCCCCTGCAGCTGCACCCATCCCAAAATCTGAGGAAAATTAGACAATGAATTAATCCTTCTTTCTGTAAAATTATAAGTACAACTTAAAAATACTTACCCAAATGATTTAGCAAAATGCAGAAAAGAAACGAAAGAACTACTGAGTTCTTTTGAGATGCCATTTTAGGACAGGTCGGATAATTTTCACCAACTCGCGATTGATCTTGTCTCAAGAAGTAGTTTCGAATGAATGAGGCGATCAAAAGAGAGAATACAGGAAATAAGGTCTCCGAAAGATAGTTAATGGGTCAGACTAAATAAAGGGTTTGAAGAAAAGACCCGTTAAAAGAGAGCCCTTTCAGATTGGATAAATACTTTGACGACTTACCGTTAAAGACCTTTTACTTTTAAGTATGTAAAGGGTTATAGCATTATTTGAAGTGGTAGATAAATGGGACACTTGATTTTATTGCAACTCAAAAGCGGCATTGTTTTATCACGTGCAATGTTCGTACATCTCCAAATGTGTATGTGGGTGTGTAATTTTGTAAAACATATTTATCATTTATCATTCTACCAAATTAAAGGGGAAAATATGTCCTGGCATTACTCTCAATCGAAAGCGAGCAAAATGAGCAAATGCAGATGGGAGAACATTTCAGACGTTGGCGTGACACGAGAAGCTGAATATATTGATTTTAAATTATAACCCAAGATCTATCCACTTTCACTCAAAGGCAGGGAAGAAATTTTACAAATATAAATACATTGCATATGATAAAAAGTTTTTGTTATGATGTTTGAAAATTAAAATGAAGTATCACAAAAATCGAATAAAAAAATCTACCTTAAATGTTTATCAAATGTTGTGTAGACACTCGTTCATTGCGTAATAAAATGTTTACCTGTCCTCCTGCTTAGACATGAAGCAATTTCAGTTAATGGATGACTTGTTTACCATGAAATAATTCTTTCTCCTCATGCTCAGGGTGTTGAAAAACAACAAAAGCCTCAACTGAAAGAAACAATTTCCCGGAGGAAATGAATATTAGAAACGCTGTACTATCAAAAGTGTTATGCAATCTTTGCTAACGGGTCTTGAGTGAGCACATAATGTAATCAAACTCAATCTGATTAAGAAATATGGAGTGCTCCATTTTACTATAAAAAGAGCATGTTCCTTTTCACAACTTTGTCCAGTTTGAGACCAGAAGAAAAGGAAGTTGAGCTGTTTCTGAACAAATTCTCCTCCAACAGAGTCACTTCTTTATCACAATTTGAGTATGGAAAATATCAGACTTCTCTACATTGACATCCGAGGTCTTATCGATATATCATATTTTATATCATATATATATTATATATATATATTTCTTGAAATCTAGGATTGATTGAACCCGTCCGTTGGTATAAAATGCAAATTTAAGCACTTTTTCGCATCTTATACATTTTGTATTGTTGCAGGATGTTAAAGATTTCAGGGGTCAATTTCACTGACGATAGAATCCCTTTGGGTAAATTTTTTTAGGACCTATTGCTCATATTTAAAAACGTTCTTTAATTAGCGCAATGGGCCGTCAAAGGGAAAAAAGATCAACTTCTCCGAAGGAGAAAGTCGTCCATAGAAGGATCATGTAAGAAATTGCAAAACAATTAGCAAAGAACCAACTTGTTAATCATTCGCCATTTATTTTTAGCTGTTGGACGATTTGTGGGCCAGCTTCCAGTTCTTTTCTACGGGGATAATTTCACTCTGACTCAACCGTTGGCTGTGCTGAGATTTTTGGCAAGAAAGTGTGGTCTCCAAGGCGACACACCGATGGAAGAAGCGAGGGCAGAAGAAGTTTCCGATATCATTTATGACCTCAGACTGAGTATTAAATAAAAATTGTAACGAATTATCGAGCATTTAATTTGCATTTTATTTCAGGGGCTGCTGAATATGAGGGGAAAGCTTTCAAGTCAAAGTAAGACAAATACTTTACTATTTAAATATTTTCATAACCAAGAAAATATTAAATTTTCTTGAAACATTTAGCACTCCTGACGTTGTGAGACACACTGGTAATGAAATCTTATGAAAAAGTTTGCAATTTTTATAAGAAATTTATTTTTAAAAACTTTAAATACAGTGTTCCGGGATTTTTACAATTCCCCTTCAACACCTGCAAAAGAAAAAATGAGAGAGGATTTTAAGATGATGTATTTTCCTCTGTACTTTACAAAATTCAACGATCTTCTGGAGTCTTCGGAAGGGGAGTGGATTGGGGGAGTGACGATGACATACGGTGACCTTGTCCTCGCTAATTTTCTGGACATTGCTGAAGACCTCGTTGATCCCGATTGTCTTGCAGAGTTTCCCAAACTCAGAGAATTGAAGGAGAAAGTATTTGCAATTCCTGAGATCATCGAGTGGAGAACTGGCCAGGGACAAATTGGGCTGGTTAGTAATACTTTACAGCCTTAATTGCTTCCGTAGGAAAGATAAAATAGACAAGGGACTTAGTATTTAGCTACTGCAGAATGTTTGTTTGCAATGTGAATAAATAAATTGATTATAAATTTTTATGTCATTGGTTTTATTCTCAAAGCAAAGAACGACTTAATCTAATATTTGGCAAGGTAATACATTAAATAAAAACACTAATAGGAAGATTTTTAAATGCTAGACATGCGATTACAAATTTGAAACTTTAGCATATAACAATTGCCATGGCAACAAAATTAGTCAATTTTCTTTTCCAACTTTTCGCATCCAGCCCCCGCAGGACAAGGGCCACCCACTGCTGGTTGTCCCGTCTGAATAATTGGGATCATTTTCTCTCTTCCTCCTTCCGCTGTGATTGCTCCCATTTTGGAAATTGTGATCATGAGAATCCCATCCGAGCTGAAGTTGCAAAGAGTGCTACGATCCACAGATTCCATGTCAATGTTTTGGGTTGGAAGTTGATAGCGTCTTTTGAAAGTTCGTGTTATGTATCCGTTTGCATCTGGACGCTGAAATTAGATTAGTTTTTAGAGATGCGTTTTTAGCCACAAACTAAACATTTACCTCTTCATGGTTTCCTTCGATGACCAAATAGTCATTTGTGACCTTCACTGAAATTTCTTCAGGGGCAAATTGATGCACATCCAATCGAAGCTAAAATTAGGAGCATTTATTAGTTATTTTTTAAAAGCCAAGTGGTAATTAAATTGCAATACCTGAATTTTGTCGTTCGTTTCGTTAATCTCAAAGTGCCTCTTTCTTTCAACAAAATCCCATTCCTTGTTTGCCCACCGGTTCCAATTGTTCCAATGTGGACGACTCATTTCCCACGGCATTAGTGGGTGTGGCCAATCCTTTTCAAGCCAGTTGAAAATGCCCCGGTTTGAAAATACGGGATCGAAAGATTTAATAGGAAACATTTTGACTAGTGACTCACTTTGTCTAATGAATCTGGAAAGTGTTATACTGCTTGCTCTTTTCTCTTTGCTCAAAATGCGTTTGGGAAGTTTCTCCGTCGAATCTGGTTTTATGGGGAAATCAATGAAGTTGGGAAAGGTCTGGAAAGAAGGAAAATGTCAGCTCAATGATAAACAACAGCGAACTTGGAGGTTGATTACAACGTGTTCCTAAAGTTGGACAAAGCTTGACCTATTTAGATACAAAGAAATTATTTAGACACAAGGCTTGTGAACTGCATAGCATTTTTAGGGACAATTTGTACATTCTAATATTGCGACTTTATTGGGAGAATACACTTTACATGATGTGCATCTATGCAGTATTTTACAATAACTCGACGGACATAAGTACTAAAAAACTGCTGTATTTTTTGTTTGTGCAGTGTTTACTTCAACTAGAACTTTGTGACGTAGTCCGACGTTGTTTAGATTCACGCAATAAAGTTGAATGGGAAATGAAATGCGAGAGAAATGCAACTACGTATATAGAAATTGTAAACATGTTGTGGAAGGTCGGCACTTTTTTTTATATTTGTGTTTACATTCTAGAACTTTTCATGTTTCCATCAATTGCTCATGCTTTCTGTTGAGTTTTTATTAATTTTGAAACATACATAAATAAAGGAATTGCATATAATATTTTTATGAGATTTAAACTTTCTTCAAGTATAAATATGCTGTTTCAGAATAAAAATTAGTGCATGAGTTGAAATGTAATCAATTTGAAAATATTGAGTCTGCAAACCAAAATAACTGAAAATTGCGAGCCCCTAATCTTAAGTTGTAAGTTAGGGGCCCAACTCCAATCCAACACGGTGAACAAATGCTCCATCCGCAAATCCCAACTCCAAACGTTTCCCGTGAACAAAAGTGAAATTTAATACGTATCTAAATACTTTGACATGACCCAACTAACTGTTTCATTTTGTTACTTTGTTCTGAGCTAATTTAGTTTCAATTAGAAAGTAAACAATTTTAATGAAGTTTTAGATGTCTGATGAATGACAACTCAAGTTGAGATTATTTAAATTTTCTCAATTAACGATAAAGAATAAAATTGATCAAGCCAAGGCTTTATAATAAGGCCAACATTGTCTCTTCAGTTGCTGTTTGTCTAAAACAAAGTCAGTATAACTTTTACCTGCTTTTCCCAGTTCTGCTTTCTCTATTTGAAAATGTTGATTTTGATGATGGATTGCATCGAAAGTTGTCACTTCCTGATTTGAAACCCATATCAGGCAAGAGACAATTTTCGACTCAAACCACTCCATCACATTTCTTTTTTTTTCTTCCATCATTTGCCTCTTCTTCGGCTGTCTCCTCTTTGAGATGTTGATTGTGGTCTGCTAAGTAACAATTGCCAGCCTCTTTAGGAATTTAATGACCAATCGAGAAGTCGACAACTGCTTCTTAAACAGACCAAAGTTCTATGTTGTAGCATACTTCACAAATAGAGCCTATTTGTGCTCCCCCTTAAGAAACTAAAATATCATATTTTGTTAGTTTCTCACAATTTTTATACACTATGTATCATAAAGAGCTTTTTCATTGCATGACAAAAAATTTTAACTCCACCTTCATCTTGATTTAGGGAAATTGAATATTATATCCCTGATTTGCGTCATACTTTTTTTGTTCAGAGCATATATAATCTCAAATTCAAGGATCGAGTTACTTAAATAAGCCCTTTTTGTTAGGAAAAGGCTTGGTTTAAGATTACTTTTGAAAGAATTATAATGAGGTTTGAGATCTCAAAGGGAACATTGTTAGATTTAAATATTTCGGATTTTTTGGACAAGTATTTAGGATTTGATTTCTTTTTACTTTGATGGTATTAAGCGTGTGAGAATTGACATTTGTTTGCTTAAAATTTGTAATGACTAAGATTACCAATGAGTTATATACACTTTTACCTTTTTTCTTAGATGATGTAGTGTTAGTAACCATGCAAAAAATCACCATTTTTGAGCATCTGAAAACCTGGGCCATTGTTAAACTGAAGCTACTTGGTAAATATTTTCATGCAGGACAACTAAGACAAATAGGCAATGTAATTTTTTTAGACATGCAAAACTGAAAATGTTCTTTGGTTTTTGAAACTGAGGCATGTTGAGATATCTCAAAATGCCCCATATTAAGATTTGTCGAAATGCTTTAATTCTCGCTATCCTACGACTGAGAGCCCATTAGCACAACAAAAGGATCGTTTTTAAACAAAATAAATAATTTTACAAATCTGACAGACCTTTTTCTCTTTCTCGGCTTTCACCTCCTCAAAGCGTTGATTGCAGTCTGTGAAAAAAGTGACTAAAACTCGCTAATGATAACGTAGTAATTCATCATCAGCAAAATTTAGCCGCTTTTTCAACAAACCATACATGATTTTGGGTATTTAGAAGATTTTCAACAGTTGTCTGTATTAGTCAACGCTCTGCAGATGAGACGCAGCTTTATCTATTTCCATCCCTCTCATCTTGGAACTCTTGGTTGTAATTTTGTCCTGCAAAAGAAGAAAACTTTACTATTTACTAATTGAAATTTTTATAGTAACCCAAAAAGTCACAATTACTTCTTCAACAAGCATAATCGTTGGTTTCAGCAATCGCAAAATATTCGAGACACTCCTCTGCTTTCTTTAAAATGATGCTATCATTGTGACACGATCAATAATTTATAAATGCCACATGCCAAATTTTTTGACCCACATGTCCCCAAGCCTAACCCCCTGAAACAAAGACTGTGCGCAAAATTTAAAAAAATCTTAATTTATCAAAAATAAAATATTTCATCCTAAACTTTCCATTTGCGTCATAATTTCTTTTTGCCCAGGGACTCTAAATAAGCTCAAAGTTCAAAGATTCGAATCCTAAAGATTCGAATCTTTTCAAAGGAAAAGACTGGATTAAGATTCCTCCAATAGAATTTGATGGCCTCTTTCTTAATGTAAAAATTTGTACGAGAATGTCTCAGGACATTGTTGTATGAGACACGTGAGACTGAACCAAATGTTACCAATTTTCAGGACAAGAAGGACAAAGCTGGTCTTGAAGGATTTATTTGATAATATTTTGAAGTTTTTACCTTTGATGACTTAAAACATGTAGGATTTGGCAGATGTCCTGATAAAGATATTCAAAAATTGAGATGGCCAGTATTGTGAGCTCCGTTTGAAATACCTTTTGATGGGATTAGGGACATATTGAAAAACGGTTTGGTTTTTGTTTAAGCCTTCACAGATTAAAATTAATTGCGATTTAATACTAGTTTAATATTTTTTTGTAAATGTTAATATAAGACATTGATATTTTTAATACTTATTTGATTTCATTTTCTGAAAGTGCTATAAACCTTTGACTATATACTTTTGAGTAAGTTTTGAGAGATGAAAGTGAGGAAGAAGAGGAAGGTGTTAATAAATCTCAATTCCCTTCATTTGAGACTTCTAAACATGGGCAGCTTTTCAACTAATCTTTAGGAACAAAAATATTTTTTTTACCTTTTTCCTCTCCTTCTGCTTTCTCCTCTTCAAAATGTTGAATGTGAATATGGTCTAAATCGAAAATAATCACTGGAATTTTGGAAACTCACAAACGGTCAGCAATTATTTCGAAACAGATCACTTCTGCTTACAGTTTTTCACTTTTTACGTATTTGGGGTCTGCTTTCTTCAAGACGATGAGTGTATTATGGTCTGTTTAAAAATGAATTGGGGCAGACTGAGCTCTATGATAAGCCACAATACTACCTCAATTCACTTTCAAACAGGCCAAAATGGAACTATGTAGCTGCTTTACTAAATGTTGATTGCAATTGTGACAAAATACGGCCAGCTTGAAAAGCTAAACACCCCCTGAAGTTGTTAAAAGGCTACAATAAAGTTTTTGGCAGAACAAGCGACGTCTTCGTGGCCCTCTTTCCTTCGACTAAATTTTTTTGGGGGGTGGCTCTACATTTTTATCAAAGCTAGATATGAAACTTTCTAGATCTATGCAAATAAAATAATTCGGCCCTCCATTTGCGTCATATTTCCTTTGTCCAGGGCTTAAGATCAAAGGGTTACTGTTACTTTGAATGGGACGGGAGATTAAGATCTAGGTAGAAAACCTTCAGAGCAGTGTTCATGTAGCCCGAGTCAGGGAATTGTATCTCTTTGAAAGTAATCATCATCTCAAGACA
>JAQIXN010001105.1:0-22636 GCA_034698145.1 Proisotoma minuta | reverse complement strand
TAAGTTAAATTACGCGTTTAAAGCTTAGCATCTCCGTTGAAATGGCGAGCTATTTCCAACGTTTACAACGTTTTATTGCAATTTAATTTAAGATGCCAACAAATAAATTAACGAGTAGTTTTTACCGTAAAATGACCGACTGGCTCTTTTGTAATAATTATTCCATATTCAGCACGAGTAAAGTAAAATGATTTATACACGTAAGTGGCTTGAACTTTGCAGGAGTGTGAGTGGTGAAAGTTCAGATTTCCAGGAAAGAAAACCGCATCAAAGGATGATATTATGAAATATTTCAACAAAACATATGCTTCCGAACCTCTAAATTTCAAAATCTCCCCTTTTGCAAATAAATAACAGACTTCTACATAAATCAAACCCAAAACAAGATCAGGAAAGTGAATGCGTGTATAACTTATACAGCATAAGTAAATACATGCTTGGAATTTGGACACAAAGAAAACCAGACTCATTCTGAATGAGAAGAACTAAAGAGTTATGTGAATGCAAAACCAGCATCAAATAAAAATAAGTATAACTGAAGCATTTAAATTAAAATACAACACGTATTTATGAACACCTTTTTGCATTTCATGCTTGTATAATTTTGATTTAAGCTGTTTGATACTTAATAAAAATAAAATGTTTATGATTATTGCTAAAGAAGGAGTTAAGTGTCTCTGAGGAGAAATTTATTTTTATTCTTGAAAATGTTGTTTAATTTGTTCTATCTAAAAATAGACCAATCTTTTGTTGTAAATAAATTGAAATCGAAAATAGTTTTATACTTTTTTACTTGCATTTCTTTGAATATCCTAATTCTTCTTTTATTACTATTTGCACTTTAGTCAGTTGGAAATACATGGAAAACCAGTTCCATTGTATTGCATTTCAGTGAGCCAAGAAAAGAATTGAGAATGCTTTAATAAACGACTTCTGGGGATGCAAGTATTATAAGCATTATATGCAATATAGAGCATTTAAAGGAAATAAAGGAATTGCAAACTCTGAATTCCCTTTCCTTGTCATGCCATGTTGGTTTTCTTTCCTTATTTTCGACGAATAAAGTTTAACTTGACGTAGCAGAAGTTGACGGAGCCGGAACTTTGAGTTAAAGCTAGTTTCCTTCCTTAGTAATTGTTGAACTCAGGATTTGAGGCTCTGGAGGAATTCAAAATTAGTGAATTGCGATTTTGAACGACTCATTGGGGATTGAATGCCAACGGAATGAATTTTGCATTCTCCTTCCTCTTCCTTTACTACTTTCACTGCTTTCTCTTTTACATTCAGATTACAAGAGAATTCTAGTACTCATCAAATTGTCTACCGTTGCATTATGTTTGTCACATACAAAATTACTTCTTTGCATAGATTAATTCTGTTGGAAATTATTTCCAACGCGTAGACTCATTCCAGCGAATGAATATGAAATTGTACAAGTATTATTGATAAAGTAATATTCTGGAAGTTTATTTATCAGCATGTAAAAATCAAGGAAACTTTTAATTTAATTTTATACTGGTAGTAAAAAATTTGCAATGATAGAAATGTCATAAAAACTCAAACAAGTAAAACAATTTCCCATTTTAATGTCAGGAAAAAATTAGTTGAGAAAGGAAACAGCCCTTGATAATTTTTTCACATTTTTATTGCATGTCTTATACATTTCATCTCTCATCTCTGAAAGTTCTTTGACAAAAGAGAAAAGCAGAGTTTGCATTATTATACGAGTCTAATTTTAAGAAGAGTATATATTTCATTTATATTGCAGACACAATATGGAAAAAGTAAATGAGTAAAATTTTTATATATAAAATCTTCTCGTGACAGGGACAGCGGTGGCGTTATTGCCGTCGTTATTTCTTTACAAAAGTTTTATGTGATGAATATCTCTCGTGTACCTTTAAAACAAGATGATGCCTTGAGTTTCATTCATGGCGAGAGGTGAAAGTTACGAGAGAAAGTGGATCTTGGAGAAAGAATGCGAGTTTTATGACGGGTTGATCTAAATATTACTTCATTTTTAACCGAGACACAATGGAGTAATGTCAGGCTCATAATAAAAATTCCTTTTTTTACTGCCATCACTTTCAAACTCTTAAGTCCAGCCCATTTCCTCATCTTACTAGCAAGAGCACCTTAACTTATTTTAACATTCAGCATCAGCACGTAACAACTTTTGCTCACCATTTTACTCTCATCTACCACTTACATGAATATAGCTATAATATATTTATTCCAAATCTTTTAAGAAGAAGCAAAGTTCAAAGTTTCTCAGTGACCCCAACTTAGCTTTTATAATGCTTCTCTGGGAAAGCATGATTTGGACATTTGAGTTTATTTTGGTAATATTCAAATTAAGTTGGTATGACCTGATCCATTTAGATTTTACACGTATCCACCAGATAATCTACTTTGAGTATGAATTAAAACTTCCGCTTACAAGTTACAGAAAGAAGATTGATTACTTTTTACAAGTTTTCGTGAAGGAATGATGAAGATGTCAAATATGATTTAGAGAAAGAAAGTTCAAGTACAATGAAAAACTAGTTTTCCGAAATACGTCAGATTAAGCAAACATTATGATGAAAATATATTTTTTGCATGGTTAAGAACCGTTTATTTTTGTATTTAGGGGAAAACAAAACGAAAGTAACAAGTTCATGATCTGGAAGTGGGATGACAAGTCAAGTAGCTTTGTTTGAGTGACGTTTTGTTCTCAAGATATCAACATGAGAACTATTACTCCAAATGTGCAGTAATAATGCCTCGGCTTGTCTTGTACATTGCTCGCATTCGAGGCTATAAATCTACATTAACTTTATCGCTGTTAGGGAGTGAGCAAAAGTGTGTACAGAGCAATAAATTAGTTCTCGTTTTGAATTTCATGAAACGGAATTTTTGCCTGCTCCGTACAAAAATGTAATGCTCGTCCATCTAAAATAAGCAGCATTCCGAGTAAGGTCCACCCAACCGGATTTATGTGTGTTTTTAAAGATAAACATGAGACTCATAAATCACAAGTCAAACAGTACCACAAAAGTACAAGTCTGGCCTGCTCCCTGCTAAACTTCTCATCATGTTCTTCCTCGGATCCTCTTTTTCATATTTTTCCCACTTTTTACAAACTACTTATTTCTTTGCAAAACAAACTAAATATATACGTATTTGTCCAAACAAAATATTAAACATTATAGGAAATAAATATTATTATTATTCAAGTATTCATTTGCAGAGCAAAGATGGTTTCAGTTATACACAATATAATGTAATATGGCATAATTTTCCTATTTAGTAATTTTATTTGTTCGTGACCAAAAACAAAAACATGTCAAATGCTTTTATCCATGTCCTCACCTACTTTCTAAGTTGATTTACTGAACATGCATTCTTTAATTGCTCAATAAGTGTCAAACTTTTAATTTTTAATGAGTTGTATAGAAAAGTTATTGCATCGTGACCACACTGCTTATGAAAAATCAATATGTATATATTTTAACCCTTGAACTAGACCACGTAAAATGGCAAAGAAAAAATGTTTTTAATATTCCGGTCTCACAGTTCAAGCATCGGTACAGCTCGTGCATTTGTTTGTGGAAAATACGCAAAGAAAGGGCAAAAAGCAGTAAATTTAAATTGTGCGTGCTGAGGCGTAATTATATTTCTTCAGGGATACTCCGCCATAATAAATTTCTCCAAATGTGCTGCTTTCTAGTGTTGCATTTAACATTGTGAATTTAATGCCTTTTGCTATTTTGTATATGTATGTAAGCAAAGACCTTTGCAAAGAAAAATGATAAACTTGTTCTATTATGTTTGTATGTACTTTAAATGAATAAGTTATTAATACTGCTCAGTGTGTGGTTTTGGTAAATTACACATAACATACACCGTTTGTGCAGTTATTTCGTTATTTGCCAAATATTAGCCAGATAATCATCTTGCAATTTCCTATATTGCCCTTTGTACAATAAACTAGTAGTCTCATTCTTTTGCTACAGTCATTTCCAATTTTTCACCTGCACCATTGAAAAATGAGCTGTAGTACGATAAACTTAATGGCTTTGGTGAACATTATCCTGATTACAACCCAACAAAAATGTAATATTAGACAAGGTTTTACAATTTTAATGTTTTTTTTCTGAGCTAGTACATAGGGAGATAATTATTACGGAAACTAGCAATATATACATATAGTGCCAAAACGAAATGGTTTGAAAGTGAAAGGGCATTGTCAACTTGAGTAAGTAAAAGCTAATGCGGAAAACAAAATTTGGACGAGTCAATTTCAGCCGGTTCTTCCCGTGTCAGATATCAGCCACCACCGGCCCATAAATTACGGGGACCGAATTTAAGAATGTCTTAAAGGAAAGTGGCTTTGCTTTCCTTTCGTGATGCCAAACTTGAGTCCAACCAAACTTTTACTAAAGCAAACAACGAGACTTTTATCGAAGAAAAAGTCGAAAAGTGAGCTTTGTGGAAATGGTATGGATTTACTTGGCAAACTTATCTATACCCTGTATCAATCACATTGAGTGAAATATTAACGACGGCTACAGAAAGGGCCCATTTAAAGCTCCAATACATATGTGGTAGTCTATTTTATGTTGACCTTTTAAAGTCCAACGATTTCCGTATCTAAATACATTCCACTCCTAATTGTAAGTGACTATAAGTGGCTACAATGCCCTGTTTTGTATTGACGAAACATGCACTTGTGTAATGTATCTCCTTCCTTTGATATCTGTTGCCACTTGTACTTGGTATGTGCTTATCCTACATATCTTGACAAACGAAATGGTAAAGTGGCAAAAATATTTTGTAGTAAAAACTTACTACAAAATATGAACGTTTTTTTTTAAAGATAGACGTTAAGCTGAACAATTCAAGCGTGAAATGTTATGTAACCACTTGAAAGTTTACAAAATATAAACAGATCGTATCTCTCAATAATATTCGTCTAGAACGAGTGCCTACTTTCATCTGATAATAAATAAATAGTATATGCTCCAAAAACTGTTCTCCAAATACTTTGAGGAGTGATAACAAGGAAATACAAATATTTCGGGAGCATTAGGCACTTGATCCATCTTACACCAGCAGCACAGTCACTTATTCAAGTGGTGGGGAAAGTGAGCAGCCAATCTCACATGACCCACTTAAACTAAACGGAGAAAGTTTCACACGAATCAATGTATTTTTTGTTATATAAATGTTTTTACTTGATATTTACATTTCACAAATGACAAAATATCATAAAGCACGGTCCAAGTTTCATTTTATTATTTTAATATGCCATCAATATCATGACCACGACAGTTTATAAATAAATAAACTGACAAGAATAAATAACAATGCATTGCAGATGTTTTCACATTCTCCAGCAATTTTAAAAAGTGGAGCACGAATGTATTTGAATTTAAGAAATATAAGCACTATATATATATACATAATATGCGCGCTATAAGGAGATGCACATGTATTTTGCAAAACCCTTTCAACCTCCTAAACTTTAACGGTGGCCTTTTAATTCACTCAATATTGCCTTCTTGATAAAGATGAGACTATCCAAACCTGCAATATCAAAGAATGACCTTTCTCGTTTTGCAGGTTGTGTTAGTATATAAATATATAGTACACTTGAATTGGCAACACTTGGATTGGAGTTCCTGAGTGGAAGCTTAGAGATGATCTTTGCCTGAATAATTTAGGAAAAGGGTCTTTTACTGATTAATCAAAATTCAAATATCATTGAGGCTATACCAAGACCATTTTGTTTTATGGAGCTCATTTGGAGAGAAAGTAATAGCAAATTTGGTTTACTCATATGAAAGAGAAAGTGACTGTGTATCATCTTTGCAATAGCAAGTGTATATGCATTATTTGGTGAAGAGATATTGGGAGATAAATAGGTTTGTGGATATGTACAACATACTTATACATATATGGGTATGTATAAGTATAAGTGCATGTTTGTTTGTCTACTTCTTTCTTTCATGTGGTCTTCAGTTGGCTGGTGCAAATTTTGGTCAAACCCATGTCATGCAATATTCTACCGGCGCCTTGTTTTTGCCATTTTATTACACTTTAGGGAAGATGCCTCTTTTGTTGGCTGCATGTAAAATATCAAGTATGTATGTGTCGAGATGCATTTTTATTAGATCTGAATACTTCAAGTAAAGAGTGTAATAAACCCTTATGAAAGGAATTAACTACATACTAAACATTTTATTTCCTAAATGCTATCTCAGTAAGCAGAGGAATGGAATTTTAAGTGAAAATATGCCAAAGTAGGCAAATAACAAAAGTAAAATGTTTCTGCGGCTTTCTCTGCTTTCATTCCAACAACCTTAGAGCCGGGAAAGAGATTGAAGAGAGAGGAGACGCACATTCTTTAGATCTAACACATTTATTATATAGGCAAGTAAGGTGAGGTATGAATAAATGACACTCTTTCACCTTCTGCAAAGTTTGTGGACAGCAGTTAAGGTCTAGGCCATTTCTAGTGAGACGTTTTGCAAGGAGCATTTATTCCCATCTCATCACGCCAAAGAGTTGAGCCCACGCCATTAAGAAAAAGTCTCCCTTCTACTCCAGCTCCAAATAATGTGAGGCAATTTAGGGAAAATCGGCAAAGGTGGTGGAAGTTCACTTTTCCCATTCCCTTTAGCAGCAGTTCACTCACACCATCCAAAGAAAGCGTCAACATCTCTTCATTATTCAGCCACCAACAATGCCAACCAAGGGAGAGGGTGTGCAGGGGAAAGATACAAACTCTCAAATAAAATTGAAAACTCCATTTACGACACTCTTATGAGACCTGGTCTGCAAAATTTGGATCCTAAACTTTAATGGTCTTATAGCATCTGGAAAAGAATCTAGCCAAGGTAAATCCAAAAGAGTAGATTTAAACTTTTCTTTCTCCTTATACATAACTGCTACTTGCTCGTCTCAAATAGTCACATAGATAGCAACAAACTCCTTTTCTCTCTATTTAATGCATTATAAAGTTTAACTTTTACACAAAAAGAAGTATAGAGTCATGTCAGGGATTTGCATTTACTTTGGCTAGTTTGTTTGATCCGAGTAACTTTTGACATTGTACTCGTATTTCCACTTTCCCAACAACTCCAAATAATAGTTAAAAATTGGAGGGTAGTGGAGATAAATATATACATACGAGTAAGACCAATAGCCCAAATAAATGCGCACCTCTTTGCATTGATTGAAAATTGGAAAGTCAAAGAAATACGTGAGGGCACTAGAAATAGAAGTAGATTGGCTTCCTTTTTGTTGCTTTGCCGTGAAAGTTAAATAGAATTTCAAAGCTTGTAGTCTCTCTTTAGAAAAAGCGGCAGTGTATATATATTTTGTGTTGTATATACTAGTGCAGTTACATTGTATAGTGTAAATTGTGGCCAATGTAGTGTCAAATCAAAATGGCAATGTTGCAACAATTTGCAAGATGCATATCTATCTAAAGAAAAAGAAAGTTGTATATATATATATATCCTTTGAGCAAAATTCTGTGCATTTCTTTTTTTCTAGTCCATTCAATACAGAGTGAAATGTAAATTGCACAACGACAAATGCACTCTCCATCCTTACCGCTTCCTACACGCTAAGTATATCCATCCAAGCTAGAGTCCAAAAACTGTAAAAAGCTTGACTTGTAAATGTCCTCAAACTTTGGCTAAAGGAAGGAAACTTTTGATCAGAAGCAAGGCAAAGAAATGTCTTTTTGCGGAAAGTCAAAGAAAAAGAAAGTGAAGCAGCAGTGTAAGTGACTTTTACATTCTGTTCATTCTCACTCAACCCAATAGCGTATAGGTACATTTGGAATATAGTCACCTTTCTTTTGTACACTTGTGGTGGTATTATGTGTTAGGTATAAAATAAATATACAACGCACAAGGCAGTCAAGTCCAATAAACTTGTAGGTAATTCTCTTGACACTTTACAATTCATTTTCTTTTAGGTCAATAAAGAAAGTGCTCTTCCGGCGCGTCAAAAGTTTTCTGTGGTTTCACCAAGATGCAAAAAATTACATTATCTGTAAAGAAAATGGTGGCATTAAGTAAAATAAAGTGCATTTGTCTAAAGGAGAAATAAAGAGTCTATTATTCGGCTTAAATGCTCTATAATGAAGTAAATTTTAACATTTTGCACTCAGGCTAGGTAATGTACTTTAGTTTTTTTGACAATAGGCTGTAATTTTATTGCAAAACATCTAGATGGAATAAAAAAAAGGCCGTTCAGGAAGTAAAGGAATATACTTTTGTAGTTACATGCATGGCACACGTACAAAGTACACATTACACAAACTTGAAGTTACATCTTTCTACCGAATTTGAAATATCCACTTGACTTCTTTACTTTTCGTTGAAACGGAAGTTCCAAAGGGAGTCTTTTACCTCTTGCTACTTCAAATGCAGAGAGAGAGTTAAAAGTTCAAGGATCATAATCATGATATCATTTCCAGGGGACATGAGATGCTCGGGGTGGGACTAGACAGTCATTGTTCCAAAACAATGAGTACGTACGTGGATAATGTGATCTTTTAACTCTTTCTTTATTCAACCTCTCTCACTATGTACAACTCGTTGTGTAGGTAGCAGAGTAACTTTGCCAAAGTTTTCTTTCCTCCACTACTCAAATAAAGGGTTTGTTACTTGGAACAAGTGGAATGAAGTTAGTTGTAGTTAGGGAAGGATTGGCTTTGAGCCTCTCTTTTTGATAGACGGAGAAATGGCTTGACTTTCACAATTTTATTCCCTCCAAAAAGAGATACCTTTGGTGCTATCTCACAACTTTCACTTGGCTAATGTTGTGTTCTCTCCAACTCTTCAGTTCTTGTTGACTGCACATCAATTTATTTCATCACTCTGTTCCCCTTTCCTCCACTAATATGTCTATCTCTCCCAGACTCACAATTCAACAAAATAAGATATATCCCCATACTTATTGCTCCTTGTACTATAAAGGAAACTAGTTAAATGACGTAGCCTCAATCTTATTCCTCTGAATGAAGAGATACTTTTGACTTTATACTTAATATACTTTTTTTTTACTTTCCTGCATTCCTTGAAAGAACCTTGCACCATTTTATCTTACTCTCACAGAGGGAAAAAATCATTTTGTTTTTTCGCTTCTGACATAATACCCATATTTTTCATCACTCAAATAATATAGAATTTACGAACAATTTATGTCTTTCGCAAATACATGTCTTATATATAAGGAGAAATTATATATACAGTCGGGTGAAAAGACGGTAAAAGAAAAAGGCACTTAATGCCCCTTTTTGTTATTTTGTCGAAAAATTAATGGTTGACAAGAAATCAAGGCTTCAACAAACTTTTTCTTTTTTATTACTTGAATTGCAAAAATATGCCATATTTCATACTAGGCCGCATTGAGCTTCTCCAGTGAACCATAATTTAAGTGGTTTTGTAAAAATAATCATATTCTCATGCAGGCTCAAAAAATGAAGGGAACTTTGATTCCAGAATATAATAAAATATAAAAATACATTGCATATGGATGAATATTGATTTGGTTCAACATTCTTCCGCAGTCCCACAATTTGTATTTCCATTGTTGCATAAATTTCATACAACGTGGAATTTTTTTAATATTTCATGCACTCAAACTTCTTTTCTTTGCCAATGTTGAATTAAACTAACTCTTCAGAGTGGAGCAAGGTTTCTCAACTTGTAGAATCTTGAACAAATTTATTTTCATTTCTCATTCTAAATGGTTGAATGAGATTTCAAGTAATACCTGAAATACCTCATGACTGTGCAAATAATGTCTGTATATAGCGAAAACGAGTTTGTATTGAAACTCGGGTCAAAATTTAAATTATCACATTTTAGTGATTTTAATTCGAATTGCTTGAAAAATGAGTTTTCTCTGAATGTCGAGTAAATATTTTCATTTCATCATGTAAAAGGTAAAAATCTAATCTACATATAATTTTTGTGTGCAAAGTTTTAAGGAAAATGTACATGCAAATTGAAAAGGTATAAGGATTGACAAAATTCCATTTTCCCTTTGAACCGAAATTGAATTGCTTTGTAAAACCAACCAAGGGAAAAGAGATTTAATAAAATTATGTGCAACATTTAAAATTACTGGAAAATAAAAGCCACAAAGGAGCAAAGGATGAAGCTATTACAGATTTCTCGGATCCTATTCCAGAAACCACAAAGGTTGCTTTGTTTTCTGTCCCTACCAATTGATGTCTTTTATTCGTACCATGAAACGAAAAGACGGAAGTTGAAGCAACCTGCCTGTAAAATGGACCGACATACATACATAGTGACAACTGTACTACTACTTAAAAGCATCCACCAGAATAAATAAATCTCTAGTTTCGATTTGGCATCTTTAAAAATTCATTCCATTTTGTACTATTGAAACCACCAAAATCACTAAATCTCTTCACTCTGAATATTCAATGTTTGTCTGACTCTTATATAACAGCGGTTTCATAAATTATTTGCACCTTTGAATCTATTCCGTATTTTGTTATCCAAAGCTCTTTTGATGTCAGCCCACAAAGGTCACGTAATCAAAAGTTTTGTATGGCTTGCATAATATTTATATAAGTGTACATATATACTTGCATGGATATGTGGTGGTTACCACATGCATGTATTAGTTTACACTTTTACTATATGCAAAACTGAAAACCGGCATCAATTAAATGTTTATATCAATGTGCACTTAGCTGACAATGACATTCTCGCTGACATAAAACTACAATTCCATTCAAGTAGAATATAAAAGAGACCTAATCCTATAGAGTTTCTGAAAGGATTATGCAGCTTAAGCTGATGCACAAACTTTCTATAATTATCTATTTCACTTTCCTTCATCTCTCTCCATTTTGGATATATATATTCTCCCTTGAGTGGGGCAGCAACACAGAATTGAATATCAAATGAATGGAACTGGGAAAATGTGCTTTTTGGCTTTGGAAGCTTGTTCAAATTTTGTATCTGTTGGACTGTGGGAGAGAGAGAAAGTGAAAGGTATAAGGACTCATAACTTTATTGATATATAAAGAGTATTCTATTCCACTACACTATTGGTATAAGAGAAAGTGTGGTGAAAATGAGAAGTAGTGGCCAACAGTCAAGATGAGTCTCTCTCAAAATTGCTTTCAATTACTCTTTCCTTCCAACTTCTACTTGCATTATCCGTTTTGAGTGGAAGGAATCTATAATGCTATAGGGAGCAAAGTTAAAGTGGAATCCTTTTACAACATTGTATTCAGACTCTTTTTCCATTTCTTCACTTTTATTATAGATGCTCTTAAAACTGCCAACTTTAACACAAACTTGGATCAAATCTCAATCAAGAAGTGCACTCCAATGAAATTAAATAGCGAAAGGAAATCTATTGAATCCCTTATTTGTCTCACTCAGAAATGAGTTGTCGCCAACAAAATCCAATTGGATGACTTGATTCACACAATTAATGAATGAGTAGCACTTGTCTCGAGTTGAATTCTTAATTGGATTGAAAATTAGGAAGGACAAGGAACCAGCTTGAGATGTTGACTTAATTTGACGTTATAACTTTGTGTTCTGATTTGTAAACAAGTTGAGTAGTCGTAGATCGTTGATGAATCTGCATTTGTTTGAGTGAATGACATTGACAATCACTTCATTCTTCTAAGATGCTTAAATTGAAGATAAGGTAAATTGAATAAAAGGGAAGAGAAACTGTGAATGATTTGCTTATTTATTATTTACATAGTAGTACTAATCTGAAGGAGAACTAATGACTAATGCGCAAACAATAAGTTATATAATAATTATTAATTACATATTTTATCGCATAATAATGCAAAACAAAAAACTACGCTACTTTTGCTACTGACTGACTTCAATGTTCAACAAATGTAGTGTAAAGTTTTTGCATGATTTGTTTGTGTCTTGCTAAAGAATACTTTGTGTCTTAGACTGAGACGACATTTTTTCTAAAAGAAAGTTGTGCTAATTAAATACTTTCTTGTTTTCATGTGCAACTGGGAAAATTTTCATTATTTTAATGTTTTAACTTTGTTACATAAAATGGCTAATTTGGTTATTTTCATTGTGCAATTTGGCAAAGAGGCTGCTTACATAACCAGTTAAAAGAGCTTATTATTTTCTACACTTAAAAGTGTAAAAAAATACAGCAAATACGTCATTTTACTATTACTCTTTAATGTTAATAACAAGATGTGCAAATAGCCAAATCATGAAGGGGTTGGTGAACTAAAACATAAAATAGCATTGTTGTAATACAAGGGCGTGAATTTGAGTGTTTTAAATAAATTCATTCCATTTCCAAAATGCAGGCTCCTATTTTACAAAAAGTTGAAAAGTGAAAGCAGTCATGTTTTGTCCATTTGGAAAATGAAAACAAAGTTGGAGGATTCAGGATTGAAAAGAAAGCTCAAGACTTTTCTCCTTCCTTCCTTTCTCCAAAGTTTATGAACATTGGAGTCCAACCGAACAAATGGTGCGCATACAAACGGCCATAAAGATGTTGCGTTGCTGGAGACGTGATAAATTTATTTCCAATCAGGGAACAGGTTCAAATGTATAACAACAAAAAGTACATGCTGATGTCTTGTCTGGGTGTCTTCCATCATTTATTTCTACAAAAGGGTCGAATGCACACAAAATATTTCAGAAAAGCTAGAAAGTGAGAAAAAATCTCAAAGTGCAAGTTGTGTTTGAGAGCCTTTCTTCGAGCTGCTCTATCTCCATCCAATTCTGACTTTTTGTCTCATGTCTAACTGCAGATAGAGTGAGAGAGAAAATGGAAGAGGAGATAAACTTAAGACAAAGCATGAATACAAAAACCTCTGTCAAGATCTTTGGCATTAGATTCTGTGTCGGCCATTGCCAGCTCCTTATTTCCTACTTTATTTTATATTTGCCTTTCAGTTCAAACAGAGTTGGAGAAATCCAGAGAATTGTAACAGTTTTTGTTTAACCAACCAACCATGGAACACTTTTACCGTTTTATATATTTTGGACAACCTTGCATTAGGGACTACAGAGTCAGAAAAGTCAGTCTGGATGAATGAGTTTCAGTTTCTTCTACTGGATCATGGAAAATGTTGGTGTAGGTAGGCTAAATACATAAGACAAAATAGGAACAGCAGGGGGCGAGTCAAGAAAATCCAGATTTTTCTTCCTCTTTCCTTTCAATTAATGAAGCTCGTCTCATCCTGTGGTTTGTTTCAAGATAAGGCTTATTTTCTTTTTCTGACTTTTTTCTGCTCACTGTTATTGCTGCAAGGATTGAAATTTGAAATGAATGCTCGTTAACTGAACGCCACCCTTGTGTTTCAAAGATCTCTAATTTTATGGCAGTGTCAATCGATTAATTGCGTGTAAAAGCAGTGACGTTAAACAATACTTTACATTCCTTTGGTAGTTTCATAGAAAATCTTGTCTTAACTGTCTTGTTCAATCACCAAAAAGAAATAATCGACCAACATGTGTACAAGAGAGGAACAAGTAAGCAGCATGTAAAAATAACCATTCTCTTGAGAATATAATGGGCAAAAAATGTTACACATGTGACAAGCTTCATTTTTAGAAAACCTTATACTATCTAGTTGGAACATACTTTATATATATTATGAACCACAATTGTTGTTAGATTGTAAATAAAATGAGATTGCCATTTTTTTGCTAAAGTAGCTAAAGGATTTTAGTTTCAATTTACTTGGGAGAAAGCAATTTTGCCAACTTCATATTTCAACATCAGGTTCAATAAATCCTACAATCCAAATCAAATGTCTTTCTGTATACACTTTATACAAGACTTAAGGTCATTTCAATTAATTTTGTTTACTCCTTTTGCTATACATCCTCAATATTTCAGTACTCTATTGTTGAATGCAGACATTGAGAAAGGAAGAAAAGAATAAAGAGGTTGAACAAATAATTTATTTAAGGTATGCCATTGAGACGGAAATCACAAGTAAACAGGATGAGAATGAATGTAAGGTAGAAAGAGGCCAACAATAAGATGATTGACTACCGCTTTGTTTAGATTACCTTTCCCTGGCTTAAGAGAATTTGGATTGAGACAGCAAAAGTAATAAGAGAAAGCAAATATTAAATAAATAATAAATTGTCCTTTGTTGAGGTCGGGGTAAATAAACACATGATCAAATAAAGAAATACCTTCAAAACAATAATATTCAACGTAAACAACATTTCTGAAATTAGGCAATTAATTTATGTCTTTGAGTATGAGCTTGACAAACAAAGGTTCAAATTACAACTCAGCAGATTTCAGGGCATTTGGTGACAATCATGATATTGCTATTACTATAAACATTCGAAACACGAGCACTTTGTTTCAACCCAACCATCGCCTACTACACAGATATAAGGTATCAATCCAATAACAAATATTATAGTTTTTTTTTGTGAGATTGGCAATCCGAGAAAGTTGATCCGCCGTAACACCACCACCACTGAGATTGCAGACGGAGAAAGCAACAAAAAAACTTTATTCTGCGACCACCTAATAAGGAGAAAGGAAGGAAAGAGTGGCACATAAGTCAATCTTTGAGGATTTGATGCTCTCTCTGCAGTTTTACCTTTAGTGTAACTACCCGTGCGTGTTGATGTGCGTGTGGCGTGTTTCACTCCAGTATCATTTTTCTATTTACTTGGATAAATCTGTTGTTGTGAGATATAATAGGGTCTAAGAGTTTATTTATCCGAGTGAGTGGGAGGGATTTCGCTCTCCTCGTTTTATGTTTGATACAGATATTGTACAAAATGCTGTATGGACATATTGTCACCGTTTCATTTATGTGTGTCCTTAACATTGAATTTGGTTTTCCTAACATAAAATGAACAACATTTGGTACTCTGTCCAATAGCAATTTCTTTCAAAGTATACATGTTAAATGTCACTGATCTCATCATTCTCTGGCATAGTATTCTTGTCAGTTGTGTGGAAATGTTCCTAGTATTGTTATCTCTCTAATATCTTTTGTAAGTATTTCCCCAAATAATGCATTTCTATCCCACAAAACCTCACTCAACATTTATTTTCCTTTCACTGGTTACTTGTCACGTGCGTCTTTGAATGCAACTTTGTTGTATTTAAAGGGGTGAGTAATCGAAATGGCTAGATTCCAGCTTGTCACTTATCGCGTCACACCCTTTCTTTGAATTTCAAGCACTCCTACATCTTCAAGAAGGATAATACCGAAGCCACACATCATGACAGCTCATGCATTGCTCTCGTTTGTAATGTTTGGTCCTGCAACATGCAAGCAATGTCTTGTAGGTCATAGATATAAAAGGACAATGTCATCAAAACAATATCTGTTTTCGTTTGTAGCTTTATCCTGGAATCGATATTGTGCTATGTTTTAAAACTATTGCAGTGAAAGAGTTTGGGTAGTTTGGTTAAAATTGGAAAGTGTGAAAGAATCACTTAGATAAGGAAGTTGACAGCCGTTGGCAGATGCAAAAGTGAGCTGGAAACCACACATGAAGTCAACTTAACCACAACAAAGCCAAGACATTAAGACTTTGGTCTTGTGCGGAATAAAACTAACACCTTTTTGAACCATCCTCAAATGTGACTTTTTTAGAATAATGCAAAAGTTTTACTTTCTCTGAAATTCAAAACTAAATCAACGGAAAACATGTTCCAACAAATTGAACCCAACAAAATTAAATATTCTCCAATCTTATAATTGTTACCCTTGAATTAGATAGCTTTTACATTTCTGATGGTGTGGGCGAGTTAAGTATTGGTTACATGGAAAATGAAGGGTGATTTACGATCTCTGTAACATCCCAGGTAATCTCATTACTTCCCAAGCATAAGCCACAACAACAATGGAAAAAAGTTTTCAGTTCTTTATCTAGTGCAGATAAGGAAGAAGGAAAAGTCTTATTCCTTCAACTCATTCACCATGTTTACGTTACATTGGAACAGTAATCTCCTTAATACGATTGCAATATACCCTTTTCCCTTTGGTGGCATCAGGGTTAAGTTCATCCAAATAAAAGCTGCTTAGAAAAATAGTATTGCCACGCGCTGAAAAGTTGTTAAATGTTTGCCTTATTGCCTTTTTGGCTCTAATTGTGTTTTCCTTAGACTCTGTTAATTATATGGCCTACACTTATTTATTAGGACACCTCATGGATAAATGTTTATTGCAAATTTTCTTTGGATTTCTAAATACTCATTGTTTTCAAAACTTTAGAGTTAAAATATAAGGACTCACACCCAAAATTCTTCTTCACAGCCAGTAAACAAGCTCATTATTTATTATCTCTTTCAAAAACTCCAAGTTTGAGCCAACTAGAGCAGAATAATGCAAAGGACTGGCTAATACACGTTTTAACGGGTAATTACTATCACCATCACGTGTATTATTAATGATATCAGAAGACCCTGCTGGTAAATTAGCAATTTTCTGCAACCCTTTTGCCCTATGAATACGCATACATTCACTATATTCCTTAATTTAAGTTGGCAAACCACAAGCATCTTAAAATCGATTGTTCCAAAATTTCATCACTGATAAAACAAATACACTAGTAATTTACTCTGAACTTTCAGTGTTAATTTACATGTACTTACCCAGTATTAAGCTACTTTACTTTAATTTTGGTTTACATTTTGAACCAATGAATTATTCAAACACATGCCAGTAATCAAAAATTAAAGTGCTGATGGAATTCTAAAAATGTCACATTATTGACAACGGAAATTGTCACTTGCCAAATTAAAAATTCTCTTTCTTCTGGTTCATTCGGGATTCAGGAAACAACTGTATACAACACGTATAAATGATTTCATAGAGGGCTTATGGATTTTTCATTAAGTTCGTAAGCTGTAAGTGATAATAACCCAAACACTCTTTGAATTTGAAATGCAAATGGAGCAAAAGTTGTGTGCTTCCTTCTGCCAGTCTCTAATAATGGAGGAGGAGAAAGATCGCGTGCATAATTTGAGACTTGGCATAAACTGCACTCAATAGAATAGAAACTTGACGCTGGAATTGCTTTGACGCTTTTTGCAGCCAAATGAACAGAGGACAAAAAATGTTTGCAGCTTTTCCCTTAGGATAGATAGGACTTTAGAGAGAAAAGAAAAGGAGACAAATATTCAAGAGTCAACTCAACACGTGCAGCTAATACACGCACAAAAACATTTCAAGAAAAGAGTGAGCTCAAGTTCATTTAACTAATCCTGTGAATTAAACAAAAGGAGCTGAGAAAATCAGCAAAGAAATCCATTCATAATGGATCCCCATTTCTCAAGATAGAAGGCAAATAAGCAACCGTGAAAAGTAAACCTTTATTCTTTCTTTGTGAGCCCGTATGAAATAACAAAACGCATTTCCTGCATCTACAAATATATCCCACTTGATCTTTACTCTTTAAGTTGGTGGGACATGGAATGTGTTGATTCCAAAAGTGATGGAAATAACTGAGTGGAATAATGGCACAGAGTTAGGTTTGTAGAAGGTACAGGTCTTTGCTCTTGGATTTCCCAAGTGAATGCATTAGTCGAGATTCAAGCTGAATTTGCTTGGAAATAAATGAGACTTCAGGCAAAGGAAAGGAGTAAACCTTTTATCCCATTTTCTGTTTATTTCTTCGCTCTGAAAGTTGGCCTGTATTATGATATTATTTGAAATCCGTTCATCTAAATTTATGCTTGAATTATCAAAATACAAGTGGGCGATGAATACGACAATGTTGGAAAATGAGGGAAATTATTTTCAACAACAATAATACAAACTTTACATGGCAGAGATTATGAAACCCTTGAAAAGTAATGCCACTTTAAAAACCATAAATAAGGGTCGACAATAATGCCTAACCCTTTCAAATGCTCCAACCAACAATGTTTTTGTGTAGTCGGCTTTGTTTTCATTGCGTCTGCATAAATAGCACAACTTTTCTACTTGTACGGAAATAAATAAGTCAGCCAGGATTCGCACAAACCTCATTTTAGTGACAGGGATTTTGTTGGCTGACCTTTGTTTGTAAAAGTTGGTGGATAATAATGATGATGATGGTGAATAGGAGTTTATGAGCTGGATAAACAAAGGACGTTGGTTTATACTTCACAAGTTGAGCTCAATTTGCAAAGATATAAAATAACAAACGAAAAGAAAAGCTTTTGAAAGTCTTGAGAGAATCTTCTGGATTCCAGATTGTGGGGAGAGACTCATTATTATGGAAGTTGGATAAAAGAAATGGTAATGGATGATATTGCTGCCATTCTTAGTTGACTGCTTAGTTATATACTTAGTTAGTCCAGTCGACGAAATAATACACTTTCCCTGCTAGCCACAGTCCTTCTTTATGCTCAACCAAATTCCTGGGAGATGAAGCAAAGTAAGTCAAGCTTTGCCTGAGGGCAGGGGATTGAAAAAGGAGAAAGAATGTTTTCCTCATGCTTTTCGTCATCTCCCCTCCTTCATGTAATGATTCGTTTAATTAATAAACTTCAACTTTCCTTTCCTTGTTAAGTTTATCTCCGTTATGGAATTATAAGGGGAGAAAGAAATATGAGTGCGACATATAGTACAAAAGACATAAATGAATAAGATAAAAAAAACAAGATGATTCTTACCGTAGAGAACAATATCCATCAAGATGAATAGAAAAATGAGGAAACCCTGCGATCGCATCATTTTGTCCGATTTTGCTCTCCTTCCAATTTTTGTTTGTCTTCCTCAACTGTCAGTCAACACTTTTTGAGAATATGACTTTGACTTAACTAACTAGTTTAATATTTTTTGATGGAATGATAGATTAAAACTTTCAGCCAACTAATTAGTCTGTGCACAGGGAGTTTTTAATGACTTGCTGCCAAACAATCAGAGAGAGAGACTCAATTCGTTAGCAAAGTCTTATAAAGTTTACTCACTTCTTGGCTGCATGATCGGATTTTGAGTTTATTCAAATAAGTCAATTCACAGAGAGTTAGATATTATTATGTAGGTGAGAAGATTAAAGTCCATCCCACGTCACTTATCTGCTCCCGAGGGATCCAATTCCAGTTCAGTAGTTTGTAGATTGTGAGAGAATTAAATTCTTGTGATAATTATGAGACAGAAGAGAAGTGAGCTTAGTTACTCACTTGTTAATCCCATATCTACTTTCTTAAGTAGTCTCTGGAGGTGAGAGTTTGAGGAGAAAGCGATGATGAAAATTGGAAATAAATTTCAAGTTTCCAGCTGGGAAGTAAATGAGGACAGTTGTTGTTGTAGTCTGCTTGGAAGAAGGTATTACGGCCAACAATCTGTTTTCATTCAAAACAAAAGAGAGACTTATGATGAGACTTTGCTATTAGAATGACTTAGGATGGAGAGAAATCGGATTAATTTATAGTGTTCAAACTACTCAACCAACAAAGCTTATTTTCTTGGAAAAAGCTGAAACTTTCAAGGAAAGTGGTATAAGGTATTAGGCCAATTTAGATTCGACTCACTGAATTGGGCTTCTCGATTATTATTATAGACGACAAATCAACAGTGCGGAAATGACAAGAGTCGAAATTCGCAACGTTGACAGTCCTCAAATAATTTTATTTTTGGGCCAACACTTTTCGCCATTTCCCTTTAGTTTATGGGAAATTATATGATTGCGCTGTTTATTCTAAAGAAAGAAAATTTTGGTTTTTTATTTCATCAAAAATATATTACGTGTATACTTTAGTTTCAAGGAAAAGCTAAAGAATACATAAATACAACAAAAGTCGCCCAATTTTGTATCTTGAAGTAAAGTTTGTACTGTACAAAGGCTACAATTTTCATTTGCGGTTCTACTTTTCCGTACGTAGTATTGTAAGTACTTGTGGTTTTTCGGAGCAAAAGTTTGACTGGTGTTTAAAGTTAAAAGCAGTTTTTTGTAATTTTTAATTCAAACTAAGTCTAAGAAAGAAACAAGCGAAAAGTTTTTGCTTTTGCGAAAACTTTACTTTTGTTCGTTCAGTCAACGCAGTGTGAGATTTAGATACTTTGGAGAAGATTCTGTCTCAAACTCATGTTCAGTAGTTTCTCCAGTCAAGAGCAGATTTTTCTCAGAGATCTCACGACACAGTCAAGACATTGTGCAACTGGCTCTGATATAACTCGAAAAACTTTCCCTATTTATACACATACATGAACACTCATCAAACATTACACATTAGAAAGAACAGCGAGTAAATAAAAAGAAAACTTGGAAAACGAAAGCCATTCTAAAAATTCCATTCTTTTTTGCACAATGTATTATGATGTTGACGTTGTTGCTAATTTAGTTGCAAAAACTTGGATTGTACAAGCTTGAATTGAAGTATTAAACTTTGTCTCTCGAAAATAGTTTTCACAGACATATAAAAATGATGCTGTACGTTTTATATTTTCTTTTTTACTTTTACTTTCTTTAGGGAGGAAGCGACATCAAACATTTTAAACAAAGACAACTAGCCCGCAGACTTACTTATAAAGAGAACAGATCTAACTTACAGTGGACTGGACTCTATAGTCTTTTAACTCTCATCTACTTTCCCCTTTGAACTGCGTTTCAGTGTAAATTGCTAAAAGATCTGCGAACTAGATTAGGCCTAAGCTTTTACTCTACTCAACCATTTTAGCCTTCAAAAATAACATGATTAAAGAACCTTAATTAGTTGCATTTATGGTACCAAGACTTAAATCAAGCATTCGCCTACAATTTTTGGTTGTCTGCTTTGTCGTCTCGTTTTGAAATTCCCTTTGGCATTAGTGAAAGGATCATAAGAAACTGCTGAAGGTGAACTAATTTAATTAATTCCACTGTTGAGGGATTAATCCAATTTTTTGATAAATTTTGTTTGTAATTTTTGTAAGTTATCAATATCTAATTGGTCTAATCACGACTTAAAAATACAGTAGAATCTATTCTTGGCTATACAAATTGGCAATGGAATGATTGAATTTGCAAAGTAATGAACAACTTGCATGTTCATGTATTACAGTACAAAAACATGCTCTTATTAAATTCAAAATTACAAGAAAAAAATCTGGAATAAAATTCAACAAAGGCTCTGGTTCAATAATGACACATTATTAGAGTTAAATTATTGGTTGAATAAGATCTTAAGCCTCAAGTTCCAATAAGTATCTGTTTTCTAGCGCATATAAAGATGGGAGAATGAAATTGGGAAGAAAGCTTGCTCTTCTGCTCAACCGAGGGATTTCCTAGTGAGAGCAACTTGGCTTAAATTCAAAAACTGTCAAGAGAAAGACACAAGAGACTTTGTGCTCCGACGTCAAGATTGTAAAATCAAGATGCAAAAAATATCAGAAAATGGTTCAACTTAACTTTCTCTTCCCATTTCTGCTTTAAAAGTCCACTTATATACAACTTTGTTTTCTTTATGATTTCATTTCCTAACCTATATGCGAAAGTGTTAGACCGTGCCTCATTTTTTGCCCCAATTATTTTAGGTATGTATTATAGTACTGTTCTAAAATAAACTTTTGGTTGATCTGTTAAGGGCTGAAAACTTATATTCTTATTGTTATTACGAGTTAGTCTACTATTATTAAGAAGGAAGGATATATATGGTATATGCATGTATGTTTGCTTACTTACTTTCCCTCAGATATTTGACTTTCACTTTTCTATTCCTCGGAGGAAGGATGTGAAGTATTGTTCACTTCTAATAAGAGCAATAAATCTTTGCGCTTTTTTCAATTTCGTACATACATAAGTAGAAACGTAAAATAAGGTTTTTGTTCTCTTTCTCTCAAGTCCACCTACTCCACTTTCTCTGTCCCACTTTATTATCAGAATTAGCTTTGAACAAGACTTTTTTTTATACTTGCACAAACCCCAACTTTACACTTCACTTAATTTGACTAATTACTGGCGAAATAGGATACGAAAAATGTTCTGGAAGCAGAGAATCCTTCCGCTGAGGATGATGATGGTGATTTATTTGGTTGGTGGTGTGTGGAGTTAAATCACACTTACCTACTCAACTTACTCTTTACAACTATTTCCCTTCTTATTATTGAAAATGCATGCACTCAGCATGAGGGCTCTACTATTTCTTTGTCCCGTTTGAGTTGAGACTCTTTTCTCTGCACACAAGAAACACAGAAAACTGTCACCAATTACCCCCCACGGTCTTAATTGGAGGGTGAAAATTTTGCCAGCTTTAGACGCCTGTCAACGAATAAACTGTAACCGAAATGAAATTGAATTTAGTGGTTTTCACACAGAGAAATAATTAATTATTTGCAAAAATCTTTTTCACCAAAGTTTGCACCAAGTCAGGGTGATTTTAACCAACAATTATCTGTATGTGGCTAGTGTTAATTTAATGTAGCTATTTGATGGAATATTTAAATGTAGCGATTAATGCAAAAGTCAAGCCTGTTGGATTTGAAACCGTTTTGAGAGGAATTTGAGACGGAGCGTGCGGGTAAGAAGAGCTTGGAACTCGTACTGAACGGAGTTGGAGTCAAGTTGAGATTTATAGGGAAATTGAGCACTTGCTCTTCTCAACGTCCCCTCCTACATCGCCCCTTACCAACATACAAATCCCCACAATAATTGTTTTTGTTTGACAAACCCTTACAAACCCATAATTT
>JAQIXN010001104.1:0-22643 GCA_034698145.1 Proisotoma minuta | reverse complement strand
ACAGAACGAAAAAAAGTTCATTTGTTCTAGAGTTATCGTGCGAACGGACAGACGGACAGACGGACGGACGGACGGACGGACGGACAGAGCCATCTTATAAAGGGGTTTCACCCCTTAATAAGTAAGATGCAGTGGGTGTTTAATTACCCGAAAATACCAAACAACAAATGCAGATCAAAAATGCACTTCCTGTTTAAAAAAATGAAGAATCTTTTTTCAGGGCACTTCGTGGTTGCTGAAGGCATTTTACCATCACAATTCAACTCGCTGCAGCATTGCATTGCTCTTTATTTGACAGATATCAAAATGCAATCAATTGCTGCATCGTCTAAAGTAATCTCTTTTTGTGCAGTCAGTCAGTATACATCTCTTTAGGTGGAATAAGTGGAAAAACCACAAAATGGCACATTTTATTTATTCTATTGTCAAATTTACAATTTCTTATTAATTGACTACCATTTATGCTCTACAACCACCACAAAATTATTTTGATAATGCATAATACAAAAGAATTTTCACGTGCAAAATTAAAAATTATGCAAGAAAATGTAACAATTTATAAATAAGGCTATTTGACGACAATTTGTGGAGACTTTCAATTTTATGAATTGTCATTTTTCCGCTATACTTTAGATTAATTTACTAGATATTTGGATCCATATTTCGAAAATGCTTAGCTCTCACTTTTCGCTCATACATAGCATCATCATGAGAATTAGTCGGTGTGTGGTCCGTTGATTTTTGGGCTAAAACCGCAAATGATAATAACAGTGACCATGAGCCATGAAACTTTGTGAACTTGACAACAGCAGGAAAGAATTTTGATTTCTACCGACAGACCCATTGCTGTGTTCTCTTTAGCGTTTTGTTATAGATTATACCTTTTTTTTATTGAAAAAGTTACCTAATATATCTTGTAAATAATTCCTTCGAGTAAATGTTTTATAGGGTATATAAACATAAATTATTTTGTATCCGGCACAATTAAAAGAAATTCAAAGCAGCAGTTTGTTGATAATGAAATGAAATGCTTTTATTTTTAATGGTATCACTCAGCAGAAGTAGAAAAAAATGCAACACAATGGAGAAACACAAACAATATGAATGATGATGTGTGTTGCCTTTCTCTGAAATCTTGTGTCCGTTAACAATTAACGTTGCCGATTTTGGTTATGCAAATTTTCATTGAATATCAGTTCATAACAGATGTCCAATGATTTAAATATTTTGATTTAACGATTCTGATTTGATCTCTCTACATGTAGTACATACCATATTTAATCTGCTGTGTATTGTACGTGCATTATTATTTTAGGTGCACTGACTGATGAGCTTTTTGCACTGCACCTATTCTTCGTGAAGAAGTGAGATCCCGATTTTTGACAGGCATAAACTATAGAAAACATTTATTGGATTTATTCAAAGGTCTGAATGATCAGGATTTAATTTGCTTTACTTTCATTATCACTTGACATCTCTCATAATGTAGTCCAACATTTATTCAGCTTTGATAATACACTCTGTGTCAGCCACTGACATTGACAAATGAAGCTTGGTTCGTTTTATTAATTTATTCAAAGCAAAGAATTGTTAATAAGTAAAAGTTGGTCTAATGTCATGCATGCACACACAATTATTGACAATTAAATGCAAAGCGTGTAAACGAGCGGAAAAGTTATCTTACACTTTTACGCATCCAATAATATTATGCTGTTGAAATTAATCCAGTGAAATGGCATTCTAAACTTCTCATCGTGTTGTTCCTTCTTTTAATATGACAAATAAAATGCCGACTCATTCATTCACCAAGTTTTTTCGTAATATACCAACAAACTCCCACAACATGTGCAAAGTCGTTGACTCGTCTTAATTGAAATAAAACAATAATTAATTATTATTATATTTCAAGACAAGAATAAAATCTTCTTAAAATCATACACTCGCAAAAAATCTCAAGGTAAACAAAGCAGCAGCACTTGATGTTCACTTGGCTTGGTCACAAGGATTTAGAAAATCGGATTAGTGTTCCATAAATATTATGATGGTCAACTGCTCTCACTTTTTACATACGCATTTTTCATGCATATACAATCATGCATAAGCGTGGGTTGAAGAAATATAGTGACAACTTGAATAAGACTTTATTTAGATTTTGAGGGCCTATTCAAAAGTGTCATCTTTTCAAAATTAAGAATTTGACAAACAACAAACACTAACTTTTTAATTTGTGACTCTTATAAGAAAGATTAATGAGAAGGCTTATTTTGGCTGAATTATTTCATTTTGTTGTTATTTGTACTGCCATGTAAAATCTGATTTTAGCATAAATTTTGATTGAATAGTTGTCACTCCTTTGACGACTTACTTGGAGATTTTCATATGGATGCGATGATGATAATAAACAATTTCCTTAATATGAATACCAAAAACAAAAAATGGGAAAGTTTTTGCCCTTTCATCCGTATTTTCTTGACTTTGAGGCTTGTTAATCATGTTTAATTCTCTTTGGTGTCATCAAACTTGCAAATTATATTAATTTATGCAGTTGACAATGGCAGTGATTGTTATTCCGGAGCATAATCATATAAAAGTCACTCTTTTTTACAAATTACCCAAAGGCGACCGTTGCTTATTTTTTAGACTTTAAAGACAAAGACGTCATTGTCACATCTATTGCATTGCATGCACTCTCCACAAAAATGTGTAAAAATTAGTTTGGATGCCATTAAGCTCATAAATCATGCCCATCATAGCGATAATAATAATAAAATATTATTTTGCATGAGCTAAAGGGGAGTAAATAGATACGTGTTGAATGACGATTTGTCATTGAAATGAAAGCTTTTCTTTAGAAATTAAAAGGAATCCAGCAGCACTCATTTTGATTCGAGTAAAACAATAATTCCCAACTTTCTTAATTACTCATGAAATTGAAAGGATTATTACTTGAAGGCATTCACTTTCAGTTTTTACCATTTATTCACATTTTTCTTTCAAAAATAAATTGTCTCAATTCTTTTCTTTCTTGGTCATTATAATATTGCATTATATCCATTATGTTTATCTGACTTTGTTGTTCGGCATTATAAAATAAAAATATTCATAAATAATAATTATTATTACTCAATATCTTTTCCTTCGAATGTCTCAGTAGAAACTTTTTGTCTACAAGAAGAGATTTTGCATTTAGTTTTCATGAGCTAAAGCTAACAAGGCACAATAGACAAGTCCTAATAAAATAACATTCCTATGTATTTAGGTTTAATCCGTTAATAGCCCTCTAAGAAGTGTGCTAAGTCTATAACGATATCCTCTCTTATGTCTAGTTCCGTAATGTTCCGGTCTAATGTGTGGAAACGAATTGTGATTAAAATTTGGAGGTGGGGGCGGTTGAATGTCCAAAGTTATTTCCGGAGGAAATGCTTGCACTTGTTGAAATTGGTTTGTGCTGGCTTGAGCTAGTTGCTGGTAATATGGAAAATTCTGATTATTGAAAAACGGAGATTGCTGAAGTGTGTGCAGTTGATGTTGTTGTGCCTGAGTCTGGAAATCAACAAATAAGTTTTGTTGAAACTGTTGTTGATTATTGGCAGAATGTTGTTGCGGTTGTTGATAATAGTTTCTCGGAGCTTGTGTAGTTTGTTGATTGTTAAATTTTAGGAAATGTGGCTTTCTTAATAATTGTTCCGGTTGTTTGCTAAACGATGACTCTTTTTGCATTTTTTTCCTCTCTTCCATTTGTCTTTGCTGTTGTCTCAAATTGTGCATTCTTTTTGGATCGGTTATTGCATTTTCATTAGTAGAAAGCAGAATCATGGGCATGCTTGGAGTTACGTCAAAATGGGGGGCTGGAGTTGTAATTTGATTTATGGAAGGCGTAAAATCATTGGAAAATTTTGTGGGGGGTTGAAATCTGGGGTGAAAGGATGTTTGTTGGACAGGATTTTGATGATTTTGATGTTGGATGAAAACATGAGAAACTGCTCTTTGTTGTGGATCTTCAGCAACTGAAGGAACTGAAGAAGTTTGAGCTGTCGATGGGTTTTGTAAGCTGGGGGGAGGTTGGGGGTAATGTGTTTGATCAATTGTCCTATATTCTTGTTGGTGTTGACGGGGTAATGTGGGACGAACATTTTGGTGTTGCTGGTAATTAGCTGGATTTGGATTCAAGTTAATGGCTAGTTGGTTTCTCACAACTTTTCCCAATGATTCTGCAGACGATGTCGATTGGGGGGAAGGATATATTGGTGGGGGACTAGTCGTAGGGGTTTGCGTTGGTGGAAATAAAGTAAACCTCTGAAAGCTCCCTGGAGGAAAGTTATTGTCACTTTGATATTTTGTAGGCTGTTGATTAATTTGATTTTGAGGGGTATTGAACTGGGATTTGTGCTGTTGGTAATTATAATTTGGACGGTGATTGGACACAGGGGGGAGAGGGGACGTTGGAAAGTTCTGTCGAGTTGGGATTTGATTATTATTATTGTTGGTAAAAGCTATGGCATGATTAGATTGTCTGACGGGACTTGATTGAGGGGCAGATTGAGATTGGACGTTTTGTTGGGGTGCATTGTTGTAATTATGCTGGGGGTGTGGCTGATGTTGCTGTTGTTGTTGGGGTCTTGTTCGTGGGGGCTGGGGTTGTTGTTGTTGTACATGAATTTGAACTTGTTGTAATGGTCGATGTTGATTTTGAGAGGGCTGAGTAAGAGTCACTGGATAATGTTGCTGCAAAGCTTCCGAAGATGGTCTCAATAGTTTATGATATTGTTGATTCTGGTTCACCTGTGGAATATTGTTGCGTTGTCTCAATTCAGGCGGTTGATTGTTCGGTCTTTGATTTTTTGGCTGTTGTTGTTGTTGTGGTGGATTAAAGATTTGTGGTTGATTGTTGAGATTCTCAGTATCTAATGTTTTATCATTATTTTTCTTAGGGTCCTTAAAATATTCTTTAAATTTTTCAAATGCCATATTTGCAATCTCCTTTTCTTTATCTTTGTCTGCCGAGTTATTTGCTTTCTTGTCAGTTAAACCTGGGATTTCAAAGTCATCGAAATTTAAATCTTCATCTCCTTCGAATCCAACCGTTAAAATTTGAGTCTTTGTGTCTCCTATTTGACTGCGTGAGAAAATACACATTTAGTAATTTAATACACATTTGCAACCGCTTATCTACATGTAAATCTAAATTGTGGGAAAATGCAAATTGCTTTATATACGGAAATATAAAAAAGCTGTTAAAATTAATTTGATGTCTCACCTCCCCCCAAGAACCTACAGCAAACAATTTCTTAATAGCATCAATCATGAAAACAAAATCGTTTTCTCTTTCTTTACCTTAACATTTGACAAGAGTCCCCCCAGTTGATCATCCGTCAGCCCAAAATCCTTTGGATTCACAAGTTCAACTCCCGGAGGCAACTCATGTTTGAAACCTGGATCACTTTGGCACTGAACGAGATCCAAAAATGACAATAACATCACGACTCCAGAAATGGCAAAAGTCCACATTTTGAGAAGTATTCTACATTTAAAAAAAATGTAATATGTAATTATGGCTCGTAACAATTTTTAAAATACACTAAACTAATTAATACGTTCATACATTTTACATTGTATAGTATTTGTATACTTGTAGGTTTCACAATTCATTCATTTGTATAGTAATTAATAATAATTACGAATGAATCCCATCAGTATCAAATGATGTTTGTTGTTAATCACAATAAATTACCCACTTCCTTTGTAAAATGCAATTTTTGGGAAAAAAGTTTTTTAAAAGGGTTAATTATACAGGAATTAAAACCAAACACATGTAATTCTCAATTAATCAAGTGAAACCATATTAAAATCAATATAAAGTCGCTTATGAAATTAAAAAAAAGAATAATAATAATAACAAAAGCTTGGTAGATAAGTTGATTGGTATAGGTCAGGAAAACAAGTTTATCAAAGGACCTATTAACAAAAAAATCAACGAAAAGTCCAAAGAATTACATAATGCACGCAATTTTTACTGCATTGAAAAACATTGCAAAGTGTTTTTATCTGTGTGCTGTAATTTTGGTACTTTCATATTTTCTAAATGAGCTATATAAGTCTGATTCGTTAGATACAGTTTGATTTTATCAACAAATTTGTTCCTCGGTAATTCCAATGATAATAACTTGATTGACCAATGAAATTATATTGGATTGTAGAAATATGTAAATTAATTTTTTCGATCTCAAGAATGTCACAAAAGCGTGTTCATTCTTTTAATGTGTTTTAAAGTTACAGGACGCTTGGAATCTTTCAATCTAAAATCGTGATGTCAGGATATGCGTTGATTCTGACTCAAACTTTTGAGATTATGAGATTTAGTTTATTCTGAATGTGGATTGTAGATGGAAAGGGAGAGTTTGGAAAAGTTATTGATTCTTCTCTATTCACTCATTATTATTGGGAGCAAAATTGAGATATTGGAAAATAATAAAATTAGAGTGTTTCTCACCTGATCAATTTATTTACCAAATAATAATAGATGGATGAAACTTGTAAATCTTGATCTAGTGTCCAGATTAAAGATGAGATGATTTAGTTTTACAAAGTCGTGCACGAGTTTTGACCACCACCAAAGCACGGTAGCTGGGAAATGAAAAATTTCTTCTCAGCTCATTTGATCAGTCAATAATGAAATGTCGAAAGAAATGCCTTCGTTGTTGGTAACTCTTTTTAACAGATTTTTCAAATGAAGCACTTTTGTTTACCAAACTTTTACAAAAACGTCACAATAAAGTTATGATTTTATTTAAAGAACACGGCGTAATTGGATTTTAATGTTTTATTAATTTTGCACATTTTCTTTTGTAGAATAAAAAACTTTGATTCGAAATAATTCAACAAGAAAAATATACCAATGGAAAATCTTGCTGATGATTTCTTGTACAAATTTTCGGGAAATCAAAATATGGATGTTTTATGAAAATGCACAAACTTGGAGCCGAAGGACATCTTCGTCTCCGTTCTTTGTTCAGTTTAAACTAACAGCACTTTCGAAATCTGCTTTTAACTTGACGATGTGATGCGATTTGACTTGAGCAAGCTCCTAACCAACAACAACGACGCCAGTGCATCCAATTCTGACAAATAAGACCAAGACACTTGCCGCATTACATGACTAACAAACAGGTACCTTCCTTTCAATCAAGTATTTAATGAAACTAACTCTGTCTTATATTAATTTTCTCCGGCTCTTCCCACACACGTTCCAAGATAAAACATTTAAATTATGTCCAAATGAAAAATTACCAAAATGACATTTTATATTACGAGTATTTAATATAAAAAAGAGGTTCATTTGTTTTTTGGTCCAACGTATGTATTTTGACGTCTAATTTAATTTAAGAGAGTTTAAGTTAATTTGCGAGTAACGTTCTGGTAATTGAGCATTGTATACGACGAGGATGTCCACATTCGAGTGTGAATGAATGGACGCTAATTTTTGGCCTTAGTCTATAGTGATAATTGCCTAAAGTTTTGTAGTCTTTGACCAGCTAAATCGGCTGCAATATAAACAAACAATATGCGTGCATATGTACAATTATCGGTTACATAATTTGTTCATTTGACAAAAAGGGTTGGTTTTAAAAGAATCAAAACTCTTCCGCATTTAACTAAATTCTGACTTAAATTGACAATGCATTACAGATTGCTCAACGCTTTTATTTTTCGAAAATTACATTCAAACTTTTCAATAACTAAAAGATGATCATTTTCAATCAAAGGGTTTTTTAAACAAAAATAGAAGAAATGAAACGTGGCACAGTTGATAAAATGAAGCTTTCGCATATATCACGAAATTATATTTGCAGTAATGATGAAATACATAATAATTTTTTGGATGTTTAGCAGTTAAACTGTTACCCAACTGACAGCTATTTATTTACCGCATTCTTCTTTTATTTGATTGTTGTGCACATGCCGAAATTTACTAAATTATCCTCAAACTTTGCCATTAAATTATATAATGATTGGGGAATGTTGTTGACAAAAGAAAGATTTTTTTAGTAGAATTTCGATATTGTCGCATACAAAATTAGCTTGTTATTTGCGTTTATTATCTGAATGGTTCTGGGCAGATAAATTAATTATATGAAAATATGGGCTTACGAAAAGTACCTGTCAATTTAAAATTTATTCATCTCAAATGCGTATATAAGTAATTTGCCACTTTGGTAAGTTTACGACATGTATTAAATAATTTGAGACTCATTTTTATATTTTAAATTAACATTTAATTAGCAAATGATAAGTTAAATTTGATTGGAGAAAGCAGTAAAAGTGGGAACATAGTGATCCCTGCTCCAATAGTAGTAATTTAAAGCTTCCAATATAAAGCTTGACAGGTCATGTATAGATTGAAGGAAAATGAAACATCAATCAAATCAATCAGACCTATAGTAAAATGGAACAACCTACGCGAACGGTCAATTTTGCATATTTGGTCATAAATAAGAATTGAATTAAGAAGAAGAGGCAATAATAAAAGAAAACATACAATCAAGTACCACAAGAGGCACTTTGAACAATGGAGGCCAAAATTCTGAGCCATTACTAATTGTTATTGTAATTCTAATTGGTATAAAGTGAGAACAAAGCAATAAATCCAAATCCATAAATGAATCCCATGCAGCAAATCAAATCCGGTATAAATACTTTATTTTATTATTATACTATCAAGTGCAAGCCCTATAATTTAAAATGCTAATCGCATATCACAGGTTAGTTAAAAGAGTAGTTATACTACATCAAGTATTATCATCATCATATCAGACAAGAGATTTAAATTTTGGTTTGAGTTTTGCATGTCCAACCAAGTCGGTGAGTGACTAACACAAGGAATAAAGGAATTAAAATTTTCAAATGACAAAAAGTGAACATGTGCAGAAAAGACAACGTTTTCACGCTTGCAATCAGTCACAACAACCAAACCCAAAAAGTGAGAGGAAGATGGAAAATGTTTTTAGTTTTTATTCACAGTTTTGTCCCCTAATTTGGGTCAATCATTGTTAAATAGAACCGTCAATCAATGCATAATCCTATGCATAAAAACGCTTAAAATCTAGCAAATAAGTAAGTAAAGGAATTGAGACTTGTCTCAGCATTTTTGGATGATGCACAAAAACCTAGAAGGTTTCTACTAAAAGCACAAATCATCAAATATCTCACTCAGCCCAAATATGCGAAATAACTTTTTCTTTGACTTACTTTTCCCTTTTTTGAAGCAGTTTGGAAAAAATGTAATACAATGCCTCCGGATAAGGAGAATTGAAGAAAGCATTATTTGATTTCAGTCTTTATTTTTTATTAATACAAAAAAAACACTATAGCCTCAGTTTCCAGCTACGTTATAAATAAACTTATATTTGAAGAACTCACTTATGACGAAAGTATTGATTTAATCAATTTGATTATCTTTTTTTTTTAGATATATCCCAGATCTATTGCTTGAACATTATAAATTGTTGACTCATCCCATTGTAATTGTCCATTGTCGGGAATTCTTCGTCCTGAAATGATCTCTGGACCAATGGGGCATTTGCAACGGGTACAAAACTCGGGCTGAGATTGAAATTTTTGTTGGGCTTGTTCTGTTGAGTTGAGCTTTTTGGAAGTAGAAGGAAAGTGAAATTCTTCCTCCTTAAAGTCGATATATTTGTAATTTCTGTAATCTTCCTCTCTAGACAAAGTATTAGACCACATGTTAGTTACTCGCCAAAATCTCATGGGATGATGATGACATGTAAAATTATGGCAGTGATAAAATTGAAGTTTCGTCAAAATTTAAAATTTGACAATGTGTCATTAAATTCTCATTTATGATTTTCTACGGTCTACACTTCCATCCGTCATTCATATGTATTTATGTACCACTCAATGTTCAGCGTTGCGTCTGATTGCGTAATCCTCGTTTATTATCATTTTGCTCAAGCTTACACATCCTTGCTTTAAGAGTACGACAATAATGGGTAATTGCTCATTTCAAATGATGGGAAAAGATTAATTTTCAGTAGCCAAGTTTTTTAAAAGCAATAATTTCAAATGTGATGTTTTGTACCTACTACCAAAGAGCATAAATCCAATTCCGCACAGGAGGAGGATCACGATGGCCCCTAACAAACTAAGGACGACAATGACGGTCAAACGTCCAAAGTCTGGTCGGATGACTACTTCTGTGAAACTGGTCATATTATTTATATTACTTACAACCGATTATATTGTTATATTTGCAGAAAAGAACACTTTAATTTCTAATATAACATTTTAGATCCGAGACTTTTTAGAAAAATACAATAGCCAGTAAAGACACAATTACAAGTTCTAATTTAGAACAACGACTCTCAAATGAATTCTATATGTAGGCCATTTAAAAAGGCTAATAAAGGTAGTGGACGTGATAATGAATATTTACGAGTTACGCTAATTCTCCTAATGTGATATCAATAAAAAAATAAAGTCACGCATAATTTATATAGCACTTGAAAAAGGTTATTATTATTCCATAACAAACGTACAAATAACCGATGATATTCGCCTGCAAAAAGTTATTTAATTTAATTTAGTATTTCGACAAAGTATAATAATTATTATGAGTAAGGGATTGAATAATAACATATCATTGGTACAAATGTCCAGAACCATTGTTTTCATAACATATTATTTTCTAATATGCTTAAACTGTACTACTAAATTTAGCTAATAAGAGCCGACATTTTTTAGTTTATTTATAATGCATCTTATAAATAACAACACCCTTTATTATATTGAATTATAATTATCATTCATCCTCCACAAACGTTTTCCGTGAAACTCGAACAAAAAGCTACACTAAGTAATTTAATTTGATTTCTACCTGACTAAATGTAAACTAATTATTATAACAATTATTGTAATTAATTAATCTTGAAGCTGGAAGCCTTTTTCAACATATTACTCCAGCCTATTTTCTCAGTGCGATTTAAAGCCTATCATTTCTTCCAGTTACAAGGTGAGCATGTGTTTTGCGGATGAAGACGTTTTACTCGACGTGTCCATATGACTTTCATAAGTCATTAGATTGCTGGGAAGTCCCAACCGGGTTTTGACAATTCTCCTGCATTAGCAAATTTTAACTTGTAAATTCAGTTAGATAAAATGCAAACAAGTAACCAACTCACCCAATGTTGAGGATACGCTCTGTGTTTTTGCAGTCTCTTGTCCAAATGGAAATCTTATCTACTTTCCCTCGGACATCTACCACCACGCCGCATATATCGTCCCCGTCGTCGTCAAATGCCTCACCAATCAGACACAAGAGCTGAAAAAAGATGAGTGAAATTAGTGAAAGTTTACATTACAAGAGAGAGAGATCATAACGTTTTTTTAAAGAAAGCTTACCACTTCCAACCACTGATGGTCAAGCTGTTGTCGATACCTCTTGTCGAAACTGATGAGCCACCTGCCCCCCGGTTTGTTAATTGGATCCTCCCACATGGGTTTTATCCCATCCTTGAAGACAAAGTAAGAGCAGCCGGTCCTCAGCTCTGACGCGTTCTTTATGTGGTTGTAAATGGACCAAAAATCTTCCACCGACCAAAATTCGCTCACCACCCGTAAATTATCCTCCCAACTCTTGTCCTTGTTGTTTTCAAAGTACCAGAACTTCCATTTGTTCTGCAACTGGTGTTTCTGTCCCTCCAGCCCCTCCTCGAGCTCCGTCGTCTCGGGGGCGGCGCCATTGTTGTGGACAACCTCCTCCTCTATCGCCACACTCATGACCCTCTCACAAAGCAACTCCACCGCCAGAACTAGACAGGGTCGAACAATTTATTTTAATCTTGATTTCTCTCCTCCAAAGTGAATGGAGCAGATGAGAACGACTGAATATGTGCTCTCAATAGTCTCAATATGCAATAGTGCTTAAGCTAACCGGTTGCCAGTTGACGTTTGTTGGACGAAAGGTGGCTTCCCCACCACTCCGCACAAAACAAGATTGTCTCCACTTCCCCACTCCCTCCCAAAAGAGGGGTCAGTGGCCATGTCAAGGGTCAAACAGAATCCCGATATAAATGAAACTTTGGACGTACCAATTTTAGTAAAACTAATAATAATTTTGTTAGCTATTGTTCTCGTCAGACATGACAATGACGAGCTACGTAGTTTCAACGTTTTTATATACATTTATTATAATTCAGTTATCGCAATCTGTTTTTATAACACTAATTTCTCCATTGCATAATGAGGGATACCGCTTTTTAAAAATTCTTCAGATATTTTATTGTAGCCAAGTTTTTGGTAAAAATTGACTGCTGCTTTCCTTCCTTGAAGAAATATTCGTTTCTTCCCCATTGTTGTGGCAAAGTCTTCTGCAACTTTGACCAGCCGACTTCCCAGACCCTGAGCCTGAAATTCCGGACGCACTGCCATTTGTCTCAGTTGAAGAGTCTCAGTTTCCTCAGCCAACGGGGCCAGCATGATGCAGCCAATTACTTGGCCATTGTTTGGGTTGACGGCCACAAATGAGTAGTGGTCAACTTCTTGACTTAAATCTTCGTCAAAAAGGGACATTCCAATCAGAACTCTGAGCACTTGATGACGCAAATCGAGAAATTTCTGATATAGATCTTTGTCCTCCCTTGGATTAATTTGACAAATTTTAGCTGCTGCTGCTGTGCTCATATTGTAGAGAAAAATATGAGAAAATGTGCCTTTATGTAATGTAATTGTCTGCACGAAGTAACTTAATTGGCAGCTGTAATTTAATCAATTAAATAACCCCGCATAAACTACATAAAGTGAACATCTGACGCCAAACGCAATGCATAAGGATTTTACATTTTTTTTTCTCGAATTTCATTAGATACTTTTCGAAGTGATTATTTTGCCAATTTTATGAGAATCAAGCAAAATTTTCTGGCGTGATTCCGAAATGATCAGAAAATATGGCAGACACTTTCATGCGTTTTTTTTTGGTATAATTAAAGTTACAAGTAAATACAAACCGAGTTAAGAATGAAACATTTAATAACATGTTTTGCCACAAAATTCGCAGAATTTCATAGAATAAAAAACCACAAGGGAAATGAATTATTGTGTCATTATGCATAATTTGAAGAATTATCCATCCTTGCCCTGAAAAAGAAATATTCTGTCAATTCCAATTCGGCATCGGAATTTTTAAAAAAAATTTCCAGTTTTTGTTAGGAGATACTAATATGCGTGGCATAAATTATGACAATTATAGCCAAAATACATTTTCTAAAAATAAGAAAACTGGGATATGCATAATTACTTTTAAATGATAGTCAAATAAAGTTTTATCGCATACTAAATGAAAAGGGTTAATTGACGTAAAAATGTCCCCATATTATTATTATTACAATTGTAAGCAACTAAATGTTTGTGTGGCTCAAAAATGTTGCAATGTTTTGAAATTTTAATCATTTAATTGGTCTTAATTTTATAATATCCAGCATCCGGCTGCAAATATGTACACTTGCTTAAACTTACTTGCAACAAGTGGCAACAAAAACAACCGAATACATGGAAGTGTTTTATAATATAAATAATAATATTAATAATCCTCCTTGAATGTTCAGAACTAGAATTCACATAATATTCCATTCAACAACTTTTGTATAATGAAAAATATTGCAAACAAGTTCCTCCTCTAGTACACAACTTCATTACAGTCTTTATTTTTGCATTGTTATTAAAGCATGATGTGTGGTACATTAAGCCAAGTGCCATGGCTAAAACGAAGGTTGAAAATGCATCGCATATATATCGTTTGAAGTCACAATAAAATCTTATTTTTTGTTCAAGCAGTTTGAACTAAAACAAGTGAGATTTTTACTCAAACTTTAGCAGTACACATCTTGACTTACAGTCGAGAGGATTTCTTCAGGCATTAAAAGAAGCATTTGAGTGTTTATGGTCCATTCACCATGTGAAACCATCATGTGAAGTACGATCGTTGGAAGCTTAACGTCAATTTATAAATTGTTACCTAGAATTGGATTTTCAAGTGTATACGGGAACATTTGACTTTCATAAAAATTGTGCAACAATGAATCCTACACCTGACCCCCTGGAGGATAACCAGTCAACAATAGACGTGAACAATGAAATACCGACTGATGATTGGGATTCAGCACCTACATTAATAGGAACAAGGAAAACAACTCCAAGCTCCCCAACAAGTACTTCTACAAGATCCTCGGGCTTCCAAAGATTTGTCATATCTTTTACCGGGTCCCTTGAGAACTTTTTTTACAAGTTAGTCCTCTATATAATATATATATATACATAAAATTATTGTCATCGGGAAAATTATAAGCTCGCGTACCTAGATTTAGTTGATTTTAACTTGACTTCAATTGAAGTTTGACTGACTCCTTGACTCTGATAAATGCATATTTCATTTTTCTTTGTTTCATTTGACGCTTCAAGGGATATGGGGACTCTTTTTTTTTTTACTGCTTCCATCATTTTCATTACAAAAAGAAGGGCCGACTGATATAAATTAGTTCAGTAATTTAGTGATTGTAATCAGAAACGATACACATTTCGATTGGAGAGGCATAATAATCATGTCAATGACACTTTGTTTCATTTCAGATGGGGATTTTATGTCTCTAGTTATCCTTACAGATCAATCACATTTTGCATATTATTTACAATAATTTGTTCGATGGGACTCATGAATTTCACATATGAGGACAGACCGGATAAACTTTTAATATCTCAAACATCTCAACTGTCGTATGATACAGATTGGTTGAGGAATAATTTCCCTTCCCCTGTGCGATTCTCTGTAGTAATGCTTACCGCAGATAATGTCTTGAATCCTCAAATCTTCCTCAAGGTAATTACATGTACATATTGTATTGTTGTGCAACTATTTGATTTAAATCCTCACTCAACTGTTTCGCACTTTCATAAACTAATGCAGCAAAAATGAATGATCTCTCTCCTTATGCAATTCCACCTCAATTATATATACTAATAAAAAAGTAAAATCTGAACAAGTATTTAATATTTTAGGTATTAGACATACAAGAAAGGATAGAGCAAATTACAGTAAAGGACCGCAAATGGAACGAGATCTGCTTCAAGTATTCAACATTTTTTTTTATTAAAAATTTACATCACATGTCATCACATTTTTAAAACCACGTATTTTGTAATTTACAAATTAGGTTACCAATTACCAAATCCATACCTATGAACAAAAGAAGGCGTCGTCGTCGGAGTTTAGATAGCTTAGAAGAAGCATTTGAAGACAGTTTTTTCACAGATGAGAATGACAACAACTCTTCGTCATCATTACAAAATCCTAAAGAAGATCCATATTATGATAGCATGCTCAGTGTACCTGATGAAATTTACTGCTCAATTGTAGAAAATCTGGATCAAGCATGCATGCAAATTACACCTCTTGAACTTTTTGGCTTCAACAGAACAAGAATTGAAAATTTGAGCCAACAAGAAATTGTCCAGAAAATAAATCATGAAACCATTAGGTATAATTTGTTTAAAATATAACTTTTATAAATATTTCCAAGTACTGCATGACAATACAAATTAATGCAAGTGCTTGTGGTAATTATTTAGCCCAATTTTTGGGAGACCTGCAAATTTTACAACAGAATTAGGGGGTAAAATTTTGAAGAATGACAAAGGTGAAATCATTAGCGCAGAATCAATCCTAATATTTTGGTCCATCGCCGTAAATAAAACAGCTATTGAGGTTGGAGATGCTGTCAGAGACGATGGGACCGGAGAACTGGCTGACGAGTTGTCCTTGACTTGGGAAAGCAAATTCTTAAAATTAATGGAAGAAATTGACAAGACTGTGGACAGAGAGAAAATGAACTTTCACTACGTTACAGGAAGAAGGTTGGTCATAAAAATATTTTTTACTTTTTGTGATTTTGGGGTATGTTTTTTAGCTTTGGTGATACGTACAAGATTACGATGTACAATGACATGAAAATTGTAATTTTGGGATATGCTGTGATGTTTTTGTATGTAGCAATTATGCTGGGGAGATTTAATATGATTGAACAGAGGGTAAAAAATTTAATGCAAAGAATTTCTCTAAAAAGTTTTGAGTCAAATCTCTATTATTTTGTAGCCTTATTTATCGATGGCCGGGATAAGTTGTGCATGTCTTGCAGGTAATAAAACAATATATTAATTGTAACTCAGCACATTGGAAATTGTTTACAACTGGCTGTAATTCTAGGGTTAGTCACTTGCGGAATTTGCTCTGCTTTTGGTCTCCCATTTGGAAACGTTAACAAAGTTCTTCCATTTTTACTCTTGGGAATTGGAGTAAGCATTAAGATTGTCAAATTCACCAAAACTCACACTTCATTTGTGTATTGATGATATTTTAGGTTGACGACATGTTTGTTATTATGCAATGTTGGAAAAATTTATATCCGAATGTTTTAACAATATTGTATAAGGAAACATTGCCTCAAAGGATTGGGATGGCTCTAAAAACTGCAGGGGCAAGTATTACAGTTACATCCTTGACAAGTATGACCGCGTTTGCATGCGGTGCCAGCTCCAATCTTCCTGGTCTCAAATCCTTTGCCATTTATTCGGCATTAGGTAATTTATTTATTGAATATTATAAAATATCAACTAAACTCTCAAATATTTATATCCAGGCATCATTGCAGTCTTCTTTTTTCAAATTACATTGTTTGTGGCATGTCTAGCTATTGATCAAAGTAGACTGGAAAATCGACGACATTCAATTTTCTTTTGTAAAAGATACAAACCTAAAGATTACATTCCAAACAAATGGAGTCAAAGCAGCTATTTGCAACTATTTTTTGAAAACGTTTTAGCAAAACTGATTCTCAGTAAAACGGGAAAGGTAAACTGTGTGCATTTACAATTATTCTTAATTATTGATTTTTTTATGTATTTTAAAGGTTTGCGTGATAATATTTACATTTGTTTTTCTTGGGATCAATATAAACGGCAACTTAAAATTACAACAAGAGTTCGATCCTATGTGGTTTTTAAAATCTGACTCTCATATTGTCAAGTATATCGAAGCAAAGAAAGTTTACTACCCAAACTCTGGATTTAATGGATTTCTTGTTGGGAACAATGTAAATTGGACTGAAAGTTTTACTGGATTTGAAAATCTTGTTCAACAAATGCAAAATGCAGATTCAATATTTCAATTTCATCCTTGGTATGAGGATTTCAAAAAATATACAAACAGGAATTTTCAGACAGGTTAAATATAGCTACTGCCTATTTGAAAAACAAAGATTTTATTTTTGTTTTGTAGATATCCCACGCAAGAAAATTACTCAAAAACAATTTGAAAAATATTTGGTAAAATTTTTGTTTAGTCGAATTGGATCCAAGTATAGACAATATTTTAAAGCCGAAAAAGAGCTAACTTGCGGAGAAAGAACTTCACCAATTAAAGTAAATCATGAGTTGTAAACATTTAAAATATTTAAATTGTGTAATTGTGTAACCAAAATAATTTGACTGTTTTAGATATCAATGATGCCTTTCAAATTCCGCAATTTTAAAGGAACCCGAGAACATATCTCTGGAATGAATCAACTGAAGGATTTGGTGAAGAAAGCGGATATGAAATTCAATTCAAATACCGACGGCCGACTTTTTCCTTGGTCCTCGGTTTTTGTGTCGTGGGAGACAGACGAGGTCTGGAAATATTTACTATGGTCTATGATTGACCAATCTAACTATAAATGGTTTACACAATTTTTGTCATTTGATTTTCAGATTATTTCGGATGAACTATACAGAAATATTGTTTTGTCTTTACTCTGCGTCTTAATAACCGTATATTTTCTTCTTTTCAATATACGAGTTTGTATTTTTTCTGGAATTTGCGTAATTTTTACAGTAATTGACGTCGGAGGTAAGTTGATACAAATATAATCACTTTTTCATCTCTTAATAATGTTTGATTATATTTTGGACTAATAATAAAGGTGTCATGTATTACTGGGGCATGTCAATAGGTAAACAAAATAATAATCTATAAATCAGATTAATGGCAAGCTTTTATCTAAACATATATATTTTTTTCTTTCTATATTATAGACACAATCAGTGTCATTGCAAATGTTGTTGCAATTGGATTGAGTGTAGATTTTGCCTGTCATATCGGTAAGTTACAATGTCCACCTTTAGAAGAAAATGCATGGAATTCATTTTGTTTTTGATATCAAAGGGCTGGCCTTCCTTATGTCGACTGGTGACAAAGACAAGAGAGCAATGACAGCTCTTAGAGACATTGGTCCAGCCGTTTTAAACGGTGGAGTTAGCACATTCATCGGCATCGTATTATTGGCAAATTCAGAAACTCACGCACTGCAATCGTTTTTTAAAGCAAGTTTAAAAACTATAACATAAATAATGTTTTATTATTTAACTATTATGATATGTCTTACCAGGTTTTAACTACCGTAGTATTTTTTGGACTTTATCATGGTTTGATTTTTCTACCCGTTTTGCTGAGTCTTTATGGACCAGAACCTTTTAACGCAGATTCAATAATGCCAAATCAAGACATTCCAAAACACAACGCAACCCCTGTAGAACTTTCTTTATTATCTCCAGAGAAAAGCACCACAAATGGAATCAATACAGTTTAGAAATAAATGAAACAATAATTGCATTTTTGTGTTCTAGTCAAGTAAATATTGGTTGTGATAATTTATTGTAATAAGATAATAATTATTACCACATAATATTGTGATATAACTTTTATGACAAGAATAAATAAATTATTATACATATTTGAGCTTGGTTGTTGGTATAAATATATTTTCTAGACTTTGACCTATTAATATATTTTCTGCAATATACTATACTATAGTGGCAAAGTTATGTTTCTCCGAAGACAAATTTTTATTCTGTTTTTCGTGTGTAAGTTTCCAACTATTTATTAATAAGGAATTTGATTTTATAAACCTATTCTAATATATTCAAAGGTGTTAAAACATCATGCGGTTTCCATTTAGAATTTTCGTCAGTTTCCAATATCCCAGATAAAGAAAGAGCAAATCTTGCAGAATCTATTAAAATTGCAATAAAAGGCAATCATTCCAATACGGACAGTAAGGACGTTATTCTGGAAAAAAATTCTACGTCTGCTAATAACAACGTACAAACTAATACGACAACAACTAGTGCATATTCTGAAGACTTTACCCAAGCTCCTAATAATCAAGAGGTTTACGTTGTTCAAGAAAAGCTAGTTTTGCGTCCAGACAATTTGCTTTTTGGTTTGCTTCAAAATGTTGGACACCTCAATATTGAAGGAATTATCATGGATGCATTTAAAATAGCCCAAGTTTCCCTTGTTGCACTTGGGCAACCTTATTTACCGACACAATTAGTGACCACTGAAGGCAGACCCGTCTATGTCCTTTCGAACGCTACAAAATTAATTGGAGAGTAGTTTTTTTATACATATTTATGTAGTATATATGTAACTCATGAAACTGTCCTTATAAAATGCGCGTCTAGAGATAAATAAATTGGTGGTATATTTGAGAGAAGGGGTATATGTGCTTTCTTCAAACTCGTGTGGTATTAACTACTGTTAACCGAATCAGTGGAACCAAAGTATTATAATGTGGTGACAATGATGCAGTAGACTTTTAACCTTTCACGTATATTCTTCCCACAGACAATTAACATCATTGCTTCCTGGTCACGATCCCAAATCGGAAATTAACGAGAGAATGGAATGAAAGTAACTAGTTAGTCTTTGGAGTTTCCTTTCTCAGAACTGGTTTCAATCATCTCAATTCTATTTTGTGGTGAGTTGAGAAATTGAATGGTCAATGTCAGTCGTATTCGGTTTGAGAGAAATGAAAAGGGTAATTTTGAAACGGGAAGATGGATTGCGTTTCTTTCGATGGCTTCGGAAAGTGGACAACAGAAGCAATTATTATTTGATAGTGAAAAAACGAGCTTAGCTAACGGGACATAATTTATCAGAATTGAAATTGTTATTGTAGCAGTGTTGAATAAAAGTAAAAACTATTGGATATTTACTGCATCTTTTTCTATGTTTTTAGTGAATTTTTGAACTGCAACTACTGCTTGCTCAACAATATCAACGAGTTTTCAATTTCATACAAATAATGTCCAATTGATCCGATGATTATAGCTTTGCAAAATGGCTGCAGTACATATAATTTAATAAAAGTTCTCTCTCGGAATTTCACGTCTCTTTATTTTCTGGATTTCCCATATTTATAGAGTCGTAGAAATATTATTTAAAAGTTTGAGATTGTGGTGATGCGCAAACTTGCGATCAAATAACAAAATAACCATACAAATATGATTTGAGCACAGTCCATTAGGTTTCAGGTCACCTAGCTGTCCAATGGAAATGCATCAGTTTCAAACAATGGATCCGTAAAGTGCTGAAATTATTCAATTTATTTATATCTGTATCTTTAATATAGCCGTCTTTACAAAACTGATTTTAAAGTTCTCAAATGAAATCTATTCATGACAAAATTAAATGGCTCGTCAAATTTTAGTGCACTGGTGTAAATAGTATTTTGTAACTGTGTCAGCTATTTATTATTGAATGAGCTCTCTAGTTGAGAATTAGTGTTTTCATCTCACCTTTTCACGCATTCTTTGGCGTATGCTATTGCTAACTCCTTCACATGGAGATTTTCTCAAGATGGTGTTGCATTAAAATTTGTTAATGACACATGTATATTTATATGCATTTTTAATTTCATCTTTTTGTAACGTACTTACGCTTTATGAAATTTCCACCTGTCGTCCTTTCAATATAATATATTTGGCTATTCACGCAGCTTTAATAAGAACGCCTATTTATCCAACAATTAATAGCATAAAATAACATTACAACGCAAGTAAACTATAGGAGTTTAAGCTGGAGTTTTAGCTTTCTGCAATAGAAAATAAAAACGCATTCTATGATTGAGACTTGCAGAAATAGAGCAGAGAAAGAATAATCAAATAAAATGGGTCCAGAGACGCGCAACAAATTTTTATTATTTTTTTGAGTGATGAATGAGCTGGTGATACAATTAAATAGCTTCAGGTGAGATGCATGCAAATGAAATTTTGAATTGTGGATTGTGGCATGGTTTAATTTTCCCAAAAATTAGGTTCTGCGTTTACAAATAAGTAAAGTAGTGTAACATATAATTTGCTTAGACCCTTTTCTTTAAAGCTTATCAATTGACGTAAACTTTTTATCACATCTTCTTCATATCCCATTGACAACACAACGGGACTCCTGTTGAGTGTAATCCCGTGGATGCAGCCACATCACATTCATTGACGGATTTAAATAACACAATTACTCTCATGCAAATGCCACCAACAGCAGCAGCATCCGTCGTCGTGCTAGTTATCGTTAAACTGTCAATGTCATATCGGGAGGAGACGAAGATTTCTTCTTATGGGATCGGGGTTATCGGGATGCAGAAGCAGAAGCTACTCGGCAAAAACTTAACAGTTTTATGCCTAAACTACTCCGCAAAGGTCAACCTGCTTTTACTTGTGAAGAAGCAAACGAGTCTCGAAAAGTAATTAATTATTAGTATTGTTTTCAACATAACCATTTGACCACATTGTGCAAATGTAAAATAGGTTACATTGATGCGGTGGGTGGTTGAAGCCGTGAATGGACGCTTGAAGAACGTGTTCAAGTTTTTCAAACACATGATCGAAGGAGGCTACACTCCTAAGATTATGCGCTTTGTTAAAATAGCATGCGCTATTTTAAACAAATACTTTCCACCTTTAATCCAACCACAGGACTTTCACGACATAGTCACGGAGAAAATTGCATCCCATTCGGCTAATACCAATGCTCTCAAGGAGGAGGTTGAGAGACTTGGTCTTCGTCGAATGACTCCAAGTTGGCGTAAGGCAACCCCTTCATCCGTCCCTGACTTCCCTCAACTTTCCTGGCAAGATCTTAAAGAGATTACGTTGGGGACGTTTCAGCTAAAAATGGCCAAGCTGTACAATGCTGACCATTTGAAGGCTGGTGACGAATTCGGAATTTTCCTTCACCGTGCCACAAATCAAATACTCAGAGTCCAAATTCGATCTCGCTTTCGTCGCTCACATAGTTATCCAGTGTGGGTTAGATATTCCCCGGGGGTCAATGGGGTGGCGGGAATCGAAGGGGTCTACTGTGGGTGTAAAGTCGGGGAACGAACATTAGGATGTTGCAGCCATTGTACATCGGTAAATATCTACTTGTCACTTCTTCTTCTTCTTTACCAAGAACTTTTATTCATGTATATTTTATCCACCTTCTACTTCTCGGTACTTAGGTACTTCTCTACTTAGGATATACTATCCATCAGCCTCCAAGAACAAATCAAAGGAGTCGACGAACTTGGGGTGCGATAGATTGCAATGAAGAGGTGGCCTCATCCGATTCCGAAGCGAATTGAAGTTTTTAAGTTGTAAACCTTTTTTAATGTTCTTTGAAATCGCTTATTTATTTAATAAAAACAAAGCAATGGGTGTTGGGAGGCAGTTTTTGGACCGCTAGTCCACATTGCTTTGTTAAAGTTAAAAAACCTTAATTAAAC
>JAQIXN010001103.1:0-22644 GCA_034698145.1 Proisotoma minuta | reverse complement strand
GAAAGTTATCGTCGGACAGACAGACGGACAGACACACAGCTCGTGCAAATGCATTAAGTTGTTTCACAACTTAATAAGTTGCTCTCGAAAGACACTTCCTTTATGGAACGGTGACCCCACCAGATGCCATTTACTAATGTAAGTATATATGACATATTCTTATTTTGAATGGTTTTAACCTCTTGTATTCAAGATATTTTCGATATGAATCAATTTTACATTATTTACAACTTTTAAAATTTTAAACTTCCATAACTAAAGATATATTCGAGTCTGTTTGACATCGATGGGTGATAAATCATTTGACGCCCTACTCGAACATGACGAGGATTAGTCAAAAATTGACAGGTCAACAAAATGGTGCAAATTTTGCTATAAGCAAATAGAAAATTTATTGACTTTCTCATATGAATTCCGAGTTGTAATTTATTGCAAGTTGTGTTGTGAGATATTTCGTACAGTTCAAATAAAACGTGTGCAATGTTTTGTGTAAGCATTCTTCTACATTTCCAATTCCATGAAAGTACAAGCAATTTGGATTTTTTCCCTTTTCATATTCCATTTCACTTGATTGTTATTGACCATACTTCATGTGTCATGTTAAACGTAAAGAGAAAATAAAAAAAAATGTTGATGGTTTGTGGTTGTGAAGAGTTGAACTGTTTTATTGCTTGATGTGTGGAACAATTCCATAACTCTTTCAGTCCGGTTCGGATTCCTTTAAACCAAAAAGGCTTTATGACAGTTTAAAGTTTACTCCTAAGCAAAATATTCTAAAGAAATCGACAAATCAAGTCAAGACATGAGACTACAAATGATAAAAATCCGATTAAAAACTATTTATCTCTTTTTGTCCATATTTGATTTGTCATTTTTTGAATAAAAAGATTTGCATACTTTGTTTTGCATCTCAACAGATTTGTCCACCATTCATCGAATTTGGCTTACTCGCACTAAAGATGAAAGATTATTCCATATTTGAAGTTTATTTACTTGCGAGTGATTGATCATTTACATTTTACTCCTTTTATGCACTTTTCCCTTAAAACAGGTTAGTTGGCAATAATGCTTAGGAAAGAGACATTTTTATGTGGATTAAATGCAATGGAAGTACTCAATATTCAATAAAAATTCTTGGGCTCTATTCCAAACACTAAATAAAAGTTTAAAATGTTTCAAAATGCAATGAGCATACACCCAAACACAATTAAAACAAAAATAATTCAGCTCTCGTTTTCCAACACATAACAATAAAAGGTTACGTTTCTTTTGCTCATCCTAAAGAAATTCATTACCCATCAAATTACCCAAACGAGCTGAAAAATCTGGTTGTGTGCAGTAGAAGTCACTAGCTATTTACATTCTCTACTGAAGAAGCTGTTGAAGCCTTAAATTTTATCCGGTTCCAGTGAACAATTAAGATTCCTATCCAACAATGAAGGGACCAAGTGCCCACAAAAGGGATTCAATTAGAAAATTAGGATAAGATCAATCGCCCCTTAATTAAATGAGCTTATGTAAGCTTCAACTACTTTACAACGGAAGCTGTACAGGAATTTGAGGCGAGAACAAGAGTTGAAAAATAGTAAACACACCTCCCATCAAATGATCCTATAAAGAAGGCAGACTATGCTCCATTACATTCTCAAACTCGTAATAAACCTCAAGAAAAAGAACAAGGACTGGGCCATAAACAAATCAAATCATGAATGACTTTAACAGAGAGTAAAAGATTAGGCTTAATATAATTTAATTTAATATAAATTCTTAGCCTTATACTGTCATGAGAAAGGCAGATGCAGATGCAAAGTGAATGTCTATTTTAATTTCTAAACGATACTTTTAATGGAACAAAGGTTGGTAAGTGAGTGCGAGGCTCCAGCGGTGACACTGGAGGAGTCTGCCTCCCACAGGGATAACCAGCTGTCTTAAATAACTCTGACACATAGCACAAGAAATTACAACACTAAAATTATAATTTGATCATAAATCTAAACTGAAATTAATATGAGGTATAAAGTCCTCAAAATGCTACTTCGGTCCTCTTGCTCATAATCCATGGAATTCTTTTTTGAATTATGTAGAGTACTTGTAATCCATTTGTATGAAACTTTATTCCTGGTTGTAACAGATTCCTCAATAATAACATTATAATCTGAAAAGTTATTGGCAATTTGGTTGATTTAAGACCAATACTTTTTTAATGGGAACTTGTCTTGTAGGTTACCCATCTCAATTTATTCTGGATAGATTTGTATAATTTATGCTCATTTTATAATTTATATTGTAGGGTCACTTGGAGCTTCCCAATACAAGCAATTGGGTTTGGGGAAAGTTGTCGGACTGTAAATCAAGTCAAAGATGTAGTAGTGCTATTGGCCGATCTGCCAAAACACTTGAATCCGATACTTGGCTCCCAATTTTAAGAGAAGATTCAGAAGAGCTTCTAAATGTTAAATGGAGCAAGGAAAAACTGGACCAATTCTTTAAAAGCCGTGGAGAAAGTGGACAAGAGAGAATCCTTCTACAAAAAACACAATACTCTAGATCACAATTTCAAATCCAGGATTTAAAAGAGTGTGATGATTCGGAACAAGAGTTACTACTTCCTCCCCAACAAAGTCCTTTCTCCTTAGGCTCCGACGGCGAAGAAGATGAAGTGTGGGAGAAAGAAGGTAAAGATAAATCATGTCATGTGGGATTGTATAAAAACAAGATAATTCAGACCATAACCATATTATTGCATAGAGATGGAGATTGTGCCCATTCCATTTACATTCATAGATGTAGATATTTATATTAAGCTGGATTTTTGCAGGACAGACAGAATTTGATGATCCCTTTGGCGAATGCATTAGCGGCCGTCATTATCCACAAGAATTGCCAAAAGTAGATTGTCCTAACCTTTTAGTGAATTGGGGTCTGAAGAAGAAGCCTGCGGGAAATGACGCTGCAGTTATCCTCGTAGACTTGTCTGAAATTTGATGTCACATGTGACAAAGGAAGGATGCACTCATAAAGTGACTACTCTCACACCCATTTCACTTTTCGTAACAGAAATTGTTGATAAAAATAATTAAGTAATTTAGAAAAGTGGTGAAAGAAAATCAGCCCTCTCTAAAGTAGGAGTAAACAATGAGAGACGATTCCAGCACAGATAAAATAAATATATTGAAGGGTTACCCTTGAAATGTGGCCTAATTAAGGTTAACTTTTAATGTTTGGAAACCGTTTGTTTGTCTTGTCTCATCAATTTTTGTCACCTGTCCCCTCTGCCATATAGATAAAGAATAGATTGTCACAATATCCTCCATTTGATTCCAACTGAGACAAGACAAGGGTTAAATGAGGGGGAACTGAGCCTTCAGATCTAATCTCATCATTATAGGCATTACCCAAAGCCACAAACCAATTGCATGTGACACTTTACTTTTAAACCTGGCTTACCTAAATCCCTTCCTTACTTTGGGATTTCCATGATAGATAAAATAAGTATATTACCTACACAGTAGCTTTATAGTGAAAATAATTATAGATCCAAGTCGACTTACTGACTTACATAACCTAAGCTAACAACAAAAGTTCAGTAAATAAACAAATAATTCTTTCCCATCTAACCGACTCTAAAGGTTATACAAATATGTACTTACTCTGTCCTTTTCAAGTTCATTATCAGGGAACAATAGGATCTATAATTTTGGAGTTGACTTTGACATTTTGGATAACGGAATGACATAAGGTTAAAGTTTCCTCAAATAAAACAAAAAAATATTGCGTCAAGGAGTAATTGGGGGTGTCAGTGTCAGTTGGGATATTCTGTTCCTTTCTGGCTTAAAAGTGACTTGAAATGACATATTATAAGGGGAGATCGGGGTAGATAATGCCATTGAAAAAAGTAAATAAAAAGAATCTGAATTCTTAAAACAAGGATTTAGTTTGAAATATTTTTGATTGATTGACGGGGTATTTTTATTTTAAGTTTATATTATTAAAACATTTATGATTTTGATTTTGCAACTGTAATTAAGTGATACGTTTCATAGAAATCACACAACGTATGGAAAAAAGCCTGGTCACGAAAAGATGCCAAGTCCAAACCAATCTTTGGAATAAATTAAACGACCGTAAAAATTGCCAACCCTAATTTTACGACCAAGTGTCAAACTGAAATCCAGATATAAATATAAAAGTTGTAAAAGCCACCAATGGCATTAAATGAGATGATCAAGAAGAGGCTCAAATTTCTTGCAGGTGATGGAACTGACATTTATAAGCAAAGAAAAAATCATTAATTGTCTGAAACTGGATAACTTCTTTATTCTTTATGTAGTATAAAGAACATGATAAAGTTGATATTGTATAAAACATTGTAAAAACACCTTCCAAATTAATACAACAATGCTTGGAGCTAATCCAACTCAAACCTTTGGCTTGCTTGCTTTTTTAGGAAACCGAAACAATGAGGTCCGTCAATAAAAATGTATGGAGCAGGCTTGAGATAAAAAAACCTGGTTATTGAAGAATAGAAAACAAGAAAAGACAACATAAATACTTGGCCACAACGATAATAAAATTCAAAGTCAATAAATTCTGTGACTTTTCCGTCCCTTCCGTCATAAAATTGAAGCTTGCTGAGAACCGAACCTGCTTTAGTTTCTATATCTTATTACCTCACAATGAAGAAGATCACAGATATGTGATAAAATAAAGCGGAACTCGAGAAGTTTACTGCTCCTTCTTTTGACCTTTAAATGAATGCTTAAGGTGAGGCTAATAAAATCAACGAATTTTCACCTTCGTGTAATCCAATACACTATCCTTATGCCACCGCCACCAGTTTTCAGATATAAAACTTTTATCATTTTAAGGGTTCAAGAATTTATTGGCTTATTTCCATTTAAAGTTGAGGTTCTATAAAATTGTACGTGCTATTAGACTAATAAATATTTTTTAAATTTTACTTGTTTTTAATTAAATGCCCCATGCACCTAATTTTGGGTAAGATATGCCAACATTTCATGTGTTTGCTCAAGTTTATGATTCCAATTATCCCTTTAATCCATTTAATTTTCTTAATCATGCAGTAATAAAATAAACAATTGTGTGTAATTAAAAACACTGTAGCTTTTACGACAGACCAAGCTTTTCTTTATTACGGTTTAATTGGGCCCCAGGAATCCAGAAAGAAAAAATATCTACTAAGGAGTCAACTTATTAGACAATTAGACATGCAAATGCAGAGATAGAAGAAAACTTTATTTTTACTTGGAAATGTCAGCATGAGGTCGGGTAGGTCCTGTGCAATTTTATCAAGGGCAAAATCAACCCTTAAATATACCAAACAATTAATCTCTTTATCAATTCATCAATCTCTCATCTTTCATGATCAGCGTGACATTGACATTAATTTTTGAAACACATATTCATCCAAAAATATTCAATTATTTTAATAGAACGCACGCTTTTAAATTAATGAGGAGTGAAATGATTTTTATCATAATCGTCAATCAAACTTCAGTTCCACTTCCAATTTCAGCTCAAAATTAAAATTCAAGTCGAACCTCAAAGAAAAAAAAACATTAGCTGTTGTAGACTCATCCGACTAAATTTTATTTTTGAATTCATTATTCAAAGAACGCATATCAATTTACCACGGCTTTCTCCAACTCACTTCATCACTTTTCACACTTACTTGCCAGTTGTGAGTTGTAACTTTATTTTTAATTCTTTTTTTCTCTGCCACAATCCAACTTTATTTCATTAGAGCTCAAAGAGCTTGCTCCTTAAAAAGTTTTTTTGAGCCTTGGTCCAAAAAAGGTTTTGGTTTTGGATGAGCATCATTCTTATTTGGCAAAGCAGAGAGCACTTCAAACTTTTGGGATGACTATGGTGAAAAGATATCCATTAAATATGATAATTCAATTAAAGGATTAAACAAAGACCCTCAACGATGAAAAGATTAAAATATTCTCATCTTTCCTCTCATTCCTTCTTTGCGAACTTTCTTTTTACAGGTTATTGAAAGTTGATTTGATTATGACACAGGAAAAATTATTTACAATGCATTCATAAGAAGAAATTATATAGGTAGATCTTTCTTAGATTTTACCCGTTTTTAGAAAAAAACATAAGCCTATTAAACCTTTTTACGATCTCACTCTTCTTATTCACGGATCTCCCACGCACGATTTACTTGCTCATAATAATCAAGCCAAACAAATGTATTATATGGATTTTCTAAAAGCCAAAAATAAACCTCCCCGTAAAGTATTTAACTTTATAAATACAGGTGGGAACATTAGAAATTGATCAATTCATTAATATAATGGCACAGCGTGATCCAACAGGATAAAATCCCTTTTCACATTTCCTCCCATTCAAAAAGATGCTACTGAAATTAAACCACAAAAAAAAAGAATTTGTTTGTGTGCCATCAAGTTGTCGAATTTTATCAATTTTGTTGTAGCTCTAAATCTCATCTTCATCTCACTTTTCTTCAAATTTAATCAAGTCAATAAGATCCCTGAGCCTTCAATCACTAAATTCTCACAAATTCTCATGAGAATATGAGAATTTTACTTCTTCTATCCACTATACTTTTGAATTTAAGGACGGATCGAGAGTCGAATTCCTTTCTTCTGTTCTACCCACACACAATTCTTTATTTAAACTATATGGATTTAACGTTTTTTGTACTACGTACAGTGTCCAAATTATGAGAACAAGAATAATTGTTGAATTCAAGTATTTAAATATCATTGGGTGTTCAAAGACCTCAATGAAATAAAGAATTTAATACAGAGTCTGAGATAATTCAATGCCCTCTTGAGATGAAGTCTTTTCCAAGTTGAAAGTGAAGACTTTGGATCCCATACCACACAAGGAACAATTAAATTAAAGAAATTATAGCATAAAATGCCAAAGAATTTCCTTTTCATTACTTCACAGAAATATTTAGGAATTAAGTGTTGAATAAAATGCCAAACACCTCAGAGCCTCCCACAGTGATGGACATCCTGCCGATTTTTACACACCACCAATGGATGAATTCATCTTAAAGTCAGAGTGTGGGATGACTTTACATTGAATCCTTTTGATGAGAATTGTGAGGCTAAAATTGTTGTAAAATTCTGGTGCATCGGCTAAGCTTGCCTTTTAAAACAAATATTTGGTTTTGTATTAGACTATTATTGGAAAATGATTTATAACCTTTAATACCAACCCATAATAATTTAACTCTTCTATTTTTAATTAGGAGGATTGTTATTATCCAACATTTATTATGTGAGACTAATCAATGTGTCCGATTTTCAACATTTTTCAACAAAGTCTCGGTCCCTCTGTGCGTCTAATTTCTCACGATCACCTATATTTAACCCACCGCATCGCATTCTATTATAATTTCATCGAATTTTATCGCTGATAGATAGACAAATGTCTTCTCATAGGTTGACTCCCAATATTTAATTTAATGAGCTGATCATCATCACACGAAGAACTTTTCAAACTTTTCATTCTCATCCTCTTTAGACACTTTTGACTTTCCAATCAGCTCATTTGCTGAGAAGTGTGTGGTACTCGCCGAGATTAGTGGAGATAGCTTCCTCGGTGGTCGAGCTCTAACAAGATTTTGACGGATGAGGTAAAATTCCTCTAATAACCCAACAATGTATAATACAACCTTCATATAATACAACACTGCATAGTACATTTCCCTTTGTTTTTGACGTGTTTGCCTATAAAATTACACAACAAAGCAGAGGGTGGAGTAACTAATCAAGGAAATTTGAGGTGGGTTCAACATTTAACAAATACACAGCTCAATTTTCTCCAGGGAAAGAAATTACAACAACTTGTAAATATCAATCACAACTTCCTTAAAACCGGATGAAATTTTTAACTCTCGCTTTAATCAATTAAAACAAAACTCAGGAGATGGGTAGTTAGCAAAGTATTTTATTTCATTTCATATGTCCTTGGGCCGTTTTGGACAGGGGGCAAAACATTGGAAGAGGATGTCGAGCAGTTAGTTAGCACATAAACGAGAAAGAAATTAATTAACAAAACAAGTCACACCGTTTTTCACGATTAATGAAATTCTTGCTCTCTCGGCTCCTTTGTTTTACGACCTTTAGAGTGTGTTGTGCTGAATGCATGAGTGACTTTCTATAAAACACAAACAAAGTGAAACATTTCTTCTACCTCTTCCTTTGAAATTTCAACCAAGTAGTTGCATGTTGCATCAAATGCTTGCATGTAATTTAAATTTATGTACCTATACATTCCCATAAAATATTACATCTGACAAATTAAATTAACACAAGTGTTTCCGAAAAATCTCTGCCAAAAATGGGTTAGAAGCATCACATAACAATTAAAAGAATTTCTATTGTTTCACTACAACTGTCAGTTGTGGGATGCTGGCTGGAAGTTTAACAAAAAATGCCTTCACTCCAGTAAAAGTAACGAAACAATGCAGCCTCAAAGTTGGATAGAATTTGCCCATAGGTATTCATTCCATTTAATTGAATAAGTGAGGAATGCCATGATAGCATACTTTACAACTCTGCCGAAAATTTAGAATTGAAGGATCAAATGTTAACAATTTAAAAAATATTGCAGGGTTCATAAATTAATCATCAATAATAATATGTGTAATTGGCTCTTGATTTACTACGGCAAACTAATTAAAGGATTATGACAAAGTTGAATTTACAGGGGGTAAAAAGAAACAGGAATCGGTAATTAATATTACAAGACCTAACGCCATGTGAATCTCATTATAATTGAAGGAGGCTAAACATTCTAAAAAGAAAAGTATTTGAAAGGAATTTAAAACAGACCGAGAAATGGCCTTATCTCTTGACAAGAGTGATTGAGATAGCCAACTGCTTTTATTAACTCCCTTGCAAAATTCCACTTTGCAACAAAGTTAAAAGTGTTTAACCCTTGAAATCTACCCAAAGAGCAGTTGTTTAATGAACATAATTTATTATTACAGCCACAAATATGTAAACCGAGAGACAGGGCACAGGAAACAATAAGACCTGCTGCCTTTTATTTTGGCATTTGCTTATGTCATAAAACAACATGCAACTTGTATTGCTCTTTTATCACCTGGAAATCACTAATTTCCTCATCCACTTATTTTTATTTTACCCAATTTCTAAAAAGCAACATGCTATTGTAAGAAAAAAAATAAGGTTCCATACATAAGCGTTGAAAAAGATCTTGTTTTTCCCTTCGGCACCCTTTTTCTTTTTGTAAATTGTTATAAAAGTCTCGTTAGTTAGCACGAAAGATGGCTAACCATCGATATTTTTAATGAAGGGCCAAATTGTTGTATATAGATATTGTCATTTACATGCATCAAGTTTTTTTTTTGCTTTGTGGGGTAATATTGTAATAGGTAATATAAAAATATGATGTTTATCATCACTTCATTACATTGCTAGTGTAATTGCGTTTCGTGTGAAAACCCCTAAAATTCAAACACTTTCAACATTAGAAAAACTTTGTTTGTGGCACCTAAAATAAAATGAAACACACAAAAACAATTCCACCGTCTGACGTGAATATGACAGACTGTCTCTGATCTCATATCATCCAAACAAAAGGAAGTACACTTCAACTAAACTGCCAAAATTTGTAACGCTTAGAAAATCCCCCAAAATTTAAAAATTTAGAGAAATAATACAATGCTACCGACAGCAGTACATGAACATTTAACACCCATGTTATAATTATGCGATTCTCGTGGGACGAAATAAATCAAGAAATTTTTAAAATGTTGCTTGCTACAAGATATGTGTTAAATTCAGCAGAGTTTAGGTTCTAATTAAATCTTTTAAAATTATTCCAAGAAATCCAAAATTAAACAAAGTTTCCTATCCTTCACTCTAATAATCTTTTGGGTTGAGAATTGTGAGCTTTTTCACGAGTTTGTGTTAAAATCGATGTCATACTTTTTCAAAGCTACAAAATTACAAGTCCTTACAATGAATCACGAACATCGTGTTAAACTCTTAAATGTTTTGGGAAAGTGTCGGAATTCTTTAAGAGTATATTTCCCTGCCACCACCTCACAGCAAGGTCCTTGGAACACATTCATCATGGACTCAGTAAGGGCCTTAAGTCTCCTTTCCACACCATGGGCATCATTACACAAGATGCGGCATTGCATTGGATGTTTTACAAACTAATGATACTCATTTTTCCATCACTATCTAATCTCATGTTGCATTTCCAACAAAATCTTTCCGTTTAATAATCAGATACAAGAATTGATTAAGAACTTTTCTTTCACTGAATAAATATCTAGGGAATGGATGAATGTGGGGACGGACAAAATTCATTAGCCCCACACGTATAGTGGCGTGGCGTGTTTAAATAGCCAAGCTTTTTATGGAGATAAGCCAATGAAGCTTTTATTAAGTGGCTTTGCTGTGTCTAGTTATCGAAAGGAAGGGTTATATAACAACGTTGGTTGTTTTTATGATTATGTATTAGTTTTCGAGCTCATTAACGTTCCACAAGGAGAAAAGAAACATGAATGGTTCATCCTCCTTCCTCGAGTATCAATAAATTGTTTCTGATGATATATTTAGCCCTTGCCCTTCTGCTTAAAAAAGTGGCTGTGTTTGTTTGCATTGTAATTGTAATATAAAGCCAATTATTTCAGTGAGTATCGGTTAAAGAAATTTGAGTCTTGTTGAGAAACTTTGTATGTGTATATGTATGTAGCGCGACTGAAAGGCGAGACTTTAGGAACATCCTTCTTACTGTGTTACATTGTAATGTCTGTTCTGTCAGAAATTAAAATACCTCACAAATCTCTGCAATTCATTAGAAAATATAAAAATATTATGATGACAGAAACTACAGCACACATACATATATTCCTCTGGTTGAAATATTGATGGCAGTAAACTAAACTAGTGGCAAAGTGTGAATGCAGTACAAGCTTTTGTATATTTGTAATAAATTTCACAAATTTAATGCGACAAATTTTATTTCTCCGGTGTAAGAAAACCAGTTAGAGTCTTTTTATATTAAATTTTTAACAGATTTACACGACACGACTGGCTTGACCTGAATACACGTCGTGGCAATTTAAAGATCAATAGAATCTCAATATTTGCAATTTAGAAAGACCATTAATGCCCAAATCAGTGAAGAGCATGAGCTCTGATACCAACTAAATTGGCCATAAATTTCTCTCATGGGTATTTATTGCACATTTGCCCAAACCAGCAAAGAACTACCAAAAAGAACTAAAGGAAGGGGTGAAATACGACATCCCTTGAATATACAAAGTATCATGAATCTCAAAGCCAATTGATGCTCTACAAATAAATTCTCGCTCATTTAGAAATATCGAATTTCAAGTAGTTACTTAAAGTGAGAGGTACTTTGGACATAATTTATGATATCTTAAAACAGGTATGGATGCCATATTATGGATCAGATTTTACAAATCACATACAAGCAAATAACTTTGTGGATGAATTTAATTGACACTTAAGTTTCTCTGGGGCGAATAAATACTGACAGATATTCCTTTTCTATACTTTGTAATTCGAAACTAACGAAACATTTTTGGAATGACGACCAGCTTATTTATTTCAACATGAGCTGCAAATTATGGTCAAACGAAATTAATGCAAAATTAAATAACTTTGAATGGACGCAGGATGAATATTTAAATACTGGAAGCTGTTAACAATTACCCTAATCCTTAATCCCTTCTTATAATTGTTGTAGAATAATAATTACAAATTAGTTCATACTGCCCACTCCTACATTTTGATAGAACTTAAAACTTTGCACCGGAATGAGTCTGAATTTAAGATGTTATCACTATTACTAACAAGACTGGATGGTCTAAATTTTTTATCCCACATTCAACATTTGAATATGTTCCCTGTTATCATCCTGTCTTGTCTTATGTCTAATCCTATTAGTGTGATATTTATGTTATGGGTTCATTCCAATTTATTTCACAGTTTACATTATAATGTGCGACCAAATCAAGCTCAGTTTTGCTTTCATTTGGCTTGATGGCACTTGCTGGAAGGAAATTGCAGATTAAGTACAACCAGGTAATAAACCCAAGAACTTGTGCAGCTACCAAATTAGGTGGCCAACACTTGAATACAACAAGAGGAATTTTAATTGAGATTTTTCTTTAAGATAGGCTCATTTCTTTTTAAAATATTGCTCACTTTTACAGGCAATGTTTGCCAAATTTTGAATCAACGTTAACATTAAGATCCTATCATCAATAATTAGATGATGAATTTTTTTCTATGCGTAGGTAAACATGGGAGTACTCCAGGCAAGAAAAATAATAGCTCAATTATTATTGCTGGCATATGAAACAAGGTTTAAAACAAAATGATCAAGCACAACATGTGTCAATATTTTTTGCATGGACGAGCAAAGAAAAAGTTAATCTCAAATACTAAAGATACATATGTAGGTAAGTTTCTTTTGATCGAAAGTGTGCATCATTTTGATAGACATCGAAGCCAGTAACTTACAAACACCATTATGCATTTGAAATTGTTGCATTGTGGAGGTGAGGCAAATCATCTTTGTATAAAGATAAGAGAGACGTACGCATCCTTTGTTTCAAACCAGACTCAATTGTTTGTGAGACATGAAAGAAAATTAATGATGTATCTATTAAAATCAATATTTCTTGATTTTTATAAGAGTAAGAATAGGCTAATATTATGCAGGATAAAAATATATGAAAGTGATGTGAAACTGAAGAATTATTAAACATAATTTTTGCAAACCCGATCAATAAATAAGATTGAATCGATCAACTTTGGAAACTATATCGTTTACTACAAAAATAGCTTTTGGGAACAAATATGTCATTATCCTCAACTAACAAACAAGTCTGATTTTAACACGCTATCCACTCAATTCGTCTTCAAGTCAACAATCTTGCATTTCTACTTTTGAATGTTGTTTTCTTCAAGTACTTATTTTCGAATAGGTGTAGTAAAACAAACTAAATTGAATTTGAGTTGTGTGGTTTGTGGGCTGTATAATTTTGCTTATTTTCTGCAAGTCGGAAAAAATGCGTTCACTTTTACTTTCACCTACATAAAAAACAAAGTGCCTGCTAAAGTGACATAAATTAAGTTGGGGGAAGTTTATATCTAGAGATAAAATCAAGGTTCGCAGTTCTCTTATCCAATACAGTTAAGAAATTTGCACGCACGCAAATACCTAAACATGTAAAATTTCTTTCTAGGGACAGGAAATACTTTGTAACGCGAGATATATTTCATATAAAGTGAAAGTGGAGGCAAGCTTCCAAAATAAAATGCTGCATGTGTGGCATTACTCAATTAACTTTGTTGAGTATTATTATAGTTATAGGGAAATAATTTTAGAAATAACTTGAAGAAAAACACCATGATTTACAAAAACTGCTTCGATTACTTTACCTTCTGCTGCTGAAACCTTTAATGATCCCTCAGCATCATTTAATAATCAAACATCAAACACAAAATATTATAATTGTGGCCATCAACAGTCGCCAGTAATGGCTGGCGCCTTATCAAAAATATTGATCAACACAATGCTTAATAAAAAGCATAATTGTTTGCTAAAATTCAAATACTTACTCATCTTCTATTTGCTTAGGTTGAAGCAAAGTAGCATTTACCATAAAGTGATTTAATTTGTTCACAACTGGACATGACTGGAGTCAAAGACTCCAGTCAAAGACTCAAAGACACGTAGAGTAAATCTTGAAATTATCTACTTGAGAGCTAAGCCACTTAATAAAAGGATAAAAGATTTCGTCTTGTTACATCTCATCAAAGCCAAAGCCAAAGCTCCGTTTTTGTACCTTGATCAACCTCGTTAAGCCTTCTTTATACAATGCATGTCCTCTTTTAGGTTTCAAAACCCACTAATAAGCCACAAAGTTATTTTTTTCTGCACAAAAAAGTCGTGTACTCAACAATAACATACCGATTACGTTGTACATATAATTTAATAAAAAATCCAAGCACTGCACTGCTACTAACAAGATCCATTTTACCTGTTATTTGTCAGAAGTCGGATTGAAAAGTAGCTCAGACGAAAGCAAGGAACCAAATGAAAAGAGAATATGTGAATGCATCTTTGAGACCTATTTATTAGGACATAATGATACAGAACCACTTGGATAAAAACATCTTAATAACCATGTTTCTACTCTTGCTTTACCTTATATACAACTTCTTATTAGTTATAATGGACCAGCCAAAATGAAACATCAAAATTTCAACTTGTCTCCACAAATGTGATTCATTATGATGCATCAACAATATTTATTAGTGTAATTAGAATTCAAAGCACTCACCGGAAGATAATTAAATTAATTAACGTTTTTATATTTATACCTTTGTATAAAAATTTTACAAAAGATACAAATATTATTGATATTGTAGCCTCAAATTCCTTCCTCATTTACTAATTCCTATTTTTTGAACGATTTAAATGGTAAACTTTGAATTGTTTTTATTATAACATTTTAATTCCAAACTTATATAGTGATTCTAAGCTCTCAACAAAGATCCCAATTAAAATCAAATTTTTCAACTCACCAACATACCTATTTCTTTCTTTTTTGCAGCGATTCATCTTTTTGAGAAACAAGAATTTGTATTGTATTGTATTGTACCTTTTGACTCTGACTTTTTGTCTGTGACACCGAAACCAAGTTAAGATGGATGTGCTGACCGATCTTTCATCCACTTCAACATTTCATTTCAATCATCATTAACAGCACAAAGAAATTTGAAATTTGTGAGAGATAACGTATCACATTTATGCCCACTGGCTTTTGATCATTCACCAACTTAACGTTAATTTTCCTGTGGTCCAATTTTTTCATAGCCAACAAAATGAAAAGTTCAATTTGTAAAATTTCACATTCCATCATCAATTACGAAATTCATCTTCAACAACATTTTATATTCCAACTTATTATTCACGAATCATCTAAAAACAGCAGCAATTATAGATTAGTACGAAAAGAACAATGAAATTACAATCAATGCAATGCCGGTACAATTTTTACCTTGCTCACTCGCTGATGATGATAATTAATTAAGCACAAAATGAGATTTAAGGAGAGATACATTCCGTCACTCAGGACAAGAATCGCACGCCACGAAATCCGAGATAAGATCATTCAATTTGCTAATGACATTTCTTCTCAAGAATTAACAATTTGCTTTCACACGTCGCAAATGCATGCTTATGCTTAAACTTTAAAGTTCCTTGGGGCTAAACATCTAGTTTCCGCATAAATTATGCTAAGGTACATACATTCAAGTCCATCTTGGTTACTCTTTCTAATTAATTAACTTTAGAGTTTCTACAAGGTGTTAAGTGAAATAATATACAACCCCCAGATCTTTATCGATTTTGCAAATTCCATTGCCATTTACAGAAACAAATTTTAAAAGTACAATTGACTTCAATTGTTAAAGCGCGCATATGCATATCAATCAGACTCTAATTGTTGTAGATTGTCTATAATTGTTTGAATGCTAACATCTTCTCATTTGATCACTTTTGAGAATATGAAATACAGAAAACATTTGATTTAAGGAGTTTGGAAGGGTTCGGCATGCAATAAAATTCCTTGAAGATGACAGCTCGATTCTCTGTAATCTGTAAGGCACAACGGCATACAAAAGTCACCATGCTGAGTGCAGTCCAAAGCCCGAACCAATTTATGTTCAAAAGGTCCAAGTTCCATCGTTTGAGAAACTAAATTTTACACTTTCGGGAAAAAATATTTTTTTGGTTGGTTTGCATTAATAAATTCAAAATTAAAATGAGTCAATTCGTAAGTTTGTGAAAGTAATTACTGGAGAGCTCAATTTTATTGATATTTAGTTGATAAATGTAGACATAAATGTCAAAATGGCAAGCTGGATTTTCATTAAAACCATTTGAACAAAATTAATATTAGATTAAATTAACATTAAGAAACCAATGATGGGATTTTTATTGATGTTTTGATCCATTATTCATTCCAATTAGACGGCTATAAATTAGACAAGGGAAAATTAAAGGGTCGTTTGAGAAACATAAAAATAAATTTTTGTCGTCTATTTTCCCAGCCGTTCCTCAAATATTGTCAACGTTGTCAAAATATTTATGTGAGGATTTGATTTGTCCATAAATGGTTTTGGGTTCCTTCCCTTTACAGAGCAATTCAACAATTTCTAATTTCCGGTGCGGCGAGATTACACAACCAAAGCTAACGCATTATGTGATTTGATACCAAAACATTTTCTCCTTATACTACATAACAATAGTAAAATCCTCAAATATATGATTTGAGCTGGAGGTAGTTTAATGCTCCAAATACCCAAAAAATCGAGGACTAAACCACATCTCAAATTACATATCTTTGAAAAACACTTAACCACAGCTGCATCTTATTCTTCTCATACACGTGTAATATTATGTTAGAGATCAATGTATTGATCTATACAATTTGGAGAGTTGTCACCAAAAATGTTGAAGGTGGACAATTGTTTCCTGTTTCCCTTGAGAAAATTGAGACTCATTTATTTTATGTTTGATCAACAAAGTCTTCGGTGAATTGTCTACAAAATCCATTCATTTGGGCATGATTTTTTTATAATTATTTTTTGGACCCAAAACACACCCCCAAAACACAAATTATGTGCATTTGAGGAGCGGTTTAAATATGTTGATGAAATAAATCTCTGATATCAATCGATAATTGCCGTCCAGCTTTATACTCTCTGACATGATAAATCAGTAGTAGTCCCAATCCAGTAGCAATTCAACTTGCATTAGATAATAACATGTCTATGTAATTCAAGAGCTAATAAATTATTGGTCAAGTAGCTGTAGCTCGGGGTAAGAATAATTAACTAGTAATTTTAGATGACATGTTTATGCTCAATGATTTTTTGATAAGTGAAAGACCCAAAATATAGTTCATCCTAAATTAAACCCATCTCATGGTAGTTTATTATGTTCCTATTCACATTTTAAAAAAAGTCAATCCTATATTATGCACAGACTACTATATATTTAAACTGTTTAAACGTTTTGAACCCAAAAATTTTAAAATTTCGTTGTTAATTCACTTTAGTCATATTTGTAAAATATCTGAAGGCACTAATTCTAACAAAGTCAGTCTAATAGTAACATTTAACAGATCATGAGCAAAATCCGACAAATATACATATTATTATGCTGTCCTTGTAGTTGTGGAAGATCCAGCGGATGAGTGACTAGTATTGGAATCGGGTGATGAACCAGGAAGGGGTTTGGGGATTTTCATTAAATAGGGTATCAGCTTTTCAGCATTTTCTGGATCATATGCCCGTCCAAGAATTTCATCTGCTATTCTTCCAGCTTCTCTTAAACCGGACAACAGAGCCCCGTGGACAGTTGCAGGGTAATTTCTTATAGTATGCTCACCTAATAAAATAACATTTTTAAAATAATAAAATAAATAACATTATTATCGTTTTGTTTTTTTAAATACCAGCAAAGTAAAGTCTATGGGGCTCATCTTTGGGTTTTACAGCGTCTGTGGCAGTGGGGGCTTCACCAGGATTTTTGGGAGCCGTTGGGGAAATGGGAGCAGCCATTAAATCGTAGTCATTTCCGCTTGCTCCGACAGCAACAAATGAGTAAGAACCACGACTCCAAGGATCATTTCTCCATCGAGTTACCAGAAAATCACGAGGCTAAAAAAGCAAGCAAAAATTAATGACAGTCTTCACACTTGAATATAAACTAATTAACCAACCTGGGGTACATTACCACCAAATCGAGTTTTCAAGACTGCAATGCATCTTCCAACCACAACGTCATCGGATACTTCTTCCATTACTGCTGCCGAATCACCAGCCACCAAAGCCAGTAAAACAGGAGCTCGGTATAAATTCCAAAACAGGAACAATTCACCTACATATCATGTTCATTTTAAAAAAATATATAGTTTGATGTAAATTAATATAAGCATACCTCTTGAAGCTGTGGTACTGCCAACATGTCCGAATAAATTGCAACTAGGATCCCAAAATACGCGATCGAAACATAAGACAACTTTGTTTAAATTTCCAAATCCGAGTCTGTTGACAGCCTCAATTTTCCAATTGGGAAGGGGTGGAGTAAACTGAACCAGATTATTTGCGCATATTTGTTTAAACAAGTTTGCGGAATATAAGTTGTTTGGACAATGTCCGTTAAGAAGTGGGTGGTTGATGGAATGTTTTATAACGCCCAGTGGCAAAGTGCAAAGAACCGTGTCGGCTGTAAATTAAATATGGATTAGAAGAAACCACAAAAATGTAAAATTGATACTATGCTTTGCCTTACCTTCGTATATCTTTCTTTCAAGAGTTTCCCCGTTTGCCTCTGTTGTAACAATTTGGACACCTTTGCGCCCATTTGTGATGATTTCTCGAACGGCAGTCTTGAATTTTATTTCCAGATCTTTTGCCAATTCTACAGGGACACAGGAATAGCCGTTTCGAATTGTTAAATGGCTGCCTCCAAATTCAAAATCATCATCTTGATCCCAATGATTTAGGGATAAATTGGAGAGCGTTGTTGCATTGGCAAATTCTAAATTTGCAAAGTGCCAATCTAGAATTTGACGATCTCTTGGGGACAAGTACACATCCCTAGAAAAAAAACAATGTATATTTACGTAAATTATTTAAAAAAAAAATATTTTCTCTTTGGGAGAACTCAGATAGCTTTTGCGTTAACGGGTAGTTAAAATTCCAACCTGTTCCATAGAACCTTCTTGGTTTGGAAACTGGAAAATAGTACGCGTTGTTCCTCAAGTTTTTATGGCGCGAAGCAGTGAATGTCCGACTGGTTCTCGTTACGAAATAACACTCGAATGCTTTAACTCAGCGACCTGAAATTTGGTGTACATCTTATCTCAGGTCAGATTGCAAAATGGACCCTGCAGTTCGTGACCGTCGAGGCCAAAGGTAAGAGTGCGGCTAAAACGTCAATGGCAACATGTGAAGTGTGATATCGTTCCAAATGTTGCAAAACCTTTTGAGCAGTGTTTTTGTAGCCCGAGTCAGGGATTTATACCACTCTTTTATTTTTCCCAAGTCATCAAGCATTTTGAATACCCATATATTTTTTCTAAATTTCTGATTCATTATATCATTTTAAAACATTTTTAGTTGCCATGTTTCCGATTTTCATGGTCACTCCCAATTAGATACCGTTTAGCGTCTGAACATTTTGAATACAGGGTGTGGCTAAAAGTAGTACATCAAGTCTGCCATCCTTTAAAATGCATAAAATTGACAGATTGCCATGGTTTTGGAACTAACCTAACAAACCTTTATTTGCTGGTTTTAGGCTCACTCTGTACATTTTGTATGTTGGATATTTTATACAGTCATCTCTGCTCCAATTGAATATTTTTCGGTAAGTAATTATAGAGGCAAATTATAAACCAATTTCGATCAAATGTTGAATGTCCGACGAGTTTCGATTTTTCATACCTCCACAGTTTGACTCGCCGTAAATTTCGCCCATTTTCGAACTCGATTCCTAAATTGACCCTATAAATACGTGTTTAAAATTTGGGGCTAAGCCTCTTGGCCCCTATTAAGGTGAAATCAAAATCAATGAAGTGAAATGATGCAAATAATTTACAAATACCAATGCGTTGCTAAATGATGAGTCTGCTTTTTGACCCACACGCTTTTACTGCAAACTTTGCACTGCAAAGTACGGTCGACCCATGTTTTTAACATTTTTCCAAATTAAGGTAATATCCACATTAACTGAGACAAGCGTTCAATTTGCACCTGACGCTTACGCGCGACAGTTTCAAGCTACACGGTGAAATAAAATATTTGCTCAAAAATGACGCCTTTAAAAATGACAAGATATTAAAGTGAAGCATTCAAAAAAAGGAATTTGACAAAACCACAAAAATGTGACCAAAGGCGAATCGCCTTTGAACATCGCCTTAGGCGATTCTAATTTGACCTAGCATCACTTTAAGAAGGAAGGTCACCCCAAAATCAACACCCACAGATACAAAACAAAGCATGGGAAATCCGAATATCTAAAAAAAAATAAAAAATGGCTCCTTCCTACCTTTTTGGCTTCCAGAAAACTAAAAACTGCGAAGAAAGTTTTCACCTAAAACAATTTTCTAAAATTGGCTGCTGCATCTAAGAAACTGAAATTTTTTGTAGTTTCTTTGTCATAGGCTAAAGTGCATAAGTTGGGCTTCAAAGCAAGAGTAAAACAAACTTTGTCAAAAATAGCCCGATTCAAGAAAAATGTTCAAAAGAGGGCTGCAAAAAAATGTCGACGAAAGTTGTTATTACTTAAAGGAGTCTTACGACCATTTAAATCCAGCAGAAAGCCGCCTATGCAAATAATTCTATACAACGCATCCTAAAGTAGTAAATAATTTACTGTAAATTGGACTGAAAATGTGAATCTGAAAAATAAATTCTCTGAAATATACCTCATTTGGTTAACATTTGTTACATATGGGAGTAAGCTGAAAATGCTACTAACTGGCCAAATTATCCACCTATTGAACGGTTTTGGATTCTATGTTGGAAATGTTCCATCTTTTATTAGTAGCGAAAAGATTTGGAAACTTTTGAGAGGAACTGGCAAAAAATCAGCACACCGTGTCGGGGAAGCCACTTTTTTAGACTAGTCAAACAAAAGTCTGCCTCAGGGGCGAACTTCCGGGTCCGAAAAATTCTAGAAGATAGAAATTATTAGCTAAGGTATTCGATAAAATATTCGCAAAGATTCGTGGTCATTGGTTGGATTGTATTGGAACAGGGAATAAAATGACGCAGTCTAAGTTAATATGGATAGTACCTTATTTCAGATAAATATTGGTTTGAAATATGTAAATACGCCCCATTTTCGATAACTAATGTACCAATTCACAAACCAATTGTTAAAAGGAAACTTGCATTTTTCATGAAATTTTAATTTCACGTCCCCAATTAGACTCAAATTTTGGGACTAAGACGCAGACTAATGGAGATTTCATAAAACAAAAATATATTCCATATTGCACCTAAACCGGTGGCGTTAACCCTGCAAGAATTTTCGACTGTTTTCAAAAAAAGATACCCAACCCCCAAAACAATTATTGAGCTCTAATTTCTCATATTCATCATTTTTTACACCCGTCCAATCAAAATGCAAATTTTATAAATTGATTTACATTGCAATTGATTTGCAGCCAAAATTATTTGGCTGCTATAAATATATCCGAAAAATGCAAAACATGAAGGTGAAGAATGAATGCAATTAAATGTTTGAAATAAAAATTAACTGATTTTGACTCACCAAACTATTTGTAGAAAATATTGTTGGAATCTAAATCACACATTTTCAACTCTGTAGAATTTTTATATGAGGATTATTCAAAAGTTATCTTTGAAAAAGTTTGTCAAAAGAACCTTATGAACCTTATGACCTTACGACAAGGTCACAGGTCATTTTGCATGTCGAATTAGTTTTCCCCGATAAATTTTATTAAGAAAAGACACCCCATTTGTGTTTTTGGAACTGTGTGACCGTTTTTGACCTTTTAGGTCAACGCCACTGTGGTAGCAGACCTAGAGAGTAGGCTACCCCTTCCCAGTATATGAAGTACCAAGAGGACAGTGTAGCATAGTGGTCTATGCGTCTTCCCGGTATGAAGGAGATGTGGGATCATTCCCCACCTATGTCATTTATCTATTGGTACTTCATTCTACGTTCCCACGTATTCGAATTTGGTACATTTCCAACTCTCATTTTGAGTACCACATTCACCCAATGTTGTCACTCGAAATCTTGGTGCGAGGTGGGCTCTCACCATGAAGCGATAGCGCCCATGTTCGAGATTAACCTGCCTATGAACAAATTACGTTAGTACCCGAATACAGAATGCAAAAAAGTTGCCCTGTTCGAAAGTTATCGCGAGACAAACAGACAGCTCGTCACTCGTGCAAATAAATCAATTTGTGAAACAACCGTTGTAAACGCACGTAATAATCGGGCGAATTGACTATTTGTAGACGCGATTTCACGGTGAAATTTTCACGACTTTTTGACTAATCACAAATTTCTTTCGCTTAAACGACCACACCCACATGGGTGGTTCGAAACAAATGTTTTAGGTGTAGATCAATTCCCCACATAATTACCTTTCAAAAGACACCACATATGTCAATTTCGGCATTTACCACTTCCCCAGGTCAGGACAAGTTCAAAGGTCAAGCATCATTGAGGTCCACGTGTTGAGACCTTTCTAACGATATCACACTTCACCATGTTACCATTGACGTTTAAGGCGCACTGTGACCTCGGACCCTGAAGGTCATGACCTAGAAGACCCATCTTCGAACTTTACCTGAGATGGGGCTTAAATAAGATGTTCCCCAAGTTTCAGGTCGCTAGGTCAAAGCGTTCGAGAATTATTTTGGTTATTATTATACAATTATGCAACCTGGCAGACGGACTAAACAACAAGCGTATAAAGCGGGGTTCGTACTCAGAGCGTTTTTTGTACGCGCGTACATTTTACGCGACGTATCGAAACGCCATAGTGTTCGCATTGAG
>JAQIXN010001102.1:0-22652 GCA_034698145.1 Proisotoma minuta | reverse complement strand
GCCCATTAAAATCGGTCCACTAAATAGGTCAAAATAAATTCTCAAAGTGAAGCGATTCACTAATTTGCCAACCTGTAATTACTCTTAATGCAACTCTCCGTTTATTCGAGTAAATGGATCTTCAGTGGAGACAGACAATGCAATGAAACAGTTGAAAAGACAAACAATACTTTTTCTCATTCTTCTTCAGGTGAAGAAGAATTTCATTTCCAGAAGAGATGAGTCCAATAACGTTAAAACGTTTAGAGAAAGAAAAAGAGTGAGAGAGGAAAAGAGGAGAACAATAATTGTTGAGAGTTTTGTTGGCTGGTTGCCTTTAGCACGTGGAATTCGTGTCCCCCTAATTACCCATGGGAGCCACGTGGGCACGGATTCGGACTTTTTGATCTGCGTGCAAGAGTTGGTCGAGATGCCAAGAAGTTGAAGATATTTTGGGACAACGTGGATGGTCATTTTTTCATCACGACAAAATCCCTCCCCAGCTTCAGCTCCCGATTTAGCTCTCTCTCCACATACTCTACTTCCAATATTCTGCTTTTCAAACAATTTTCTTAAAACAAACTCAGAGCTGCATTCAGTCAACCTGAGTTGCACTTTTTAATGGCTTTATGTAAAAAAAAAAGAAAGAGTTGCTCTAATTTTAAACATTTTGTTTTGTTTCTTTCCAGGTAAGGGACCCGTGGATTGGGATTATGCTGACGTGATTATTAGATGCAGAGGGAGTAAGCAAAACTTGTTTTTAATACTAATTTATTTATTTATTATTATATTTATAAACACCTTAACCTCAAATTTTCTCCCTTTTCCCTAAACTAGTACTTGTATATTTCCCCAAGTCGTGGTGGACTTTTTCTTCTTTAGAATTGAAATGTTTGATTTAAATAGAGATTGACATCTGCAGATTACTTTTATCATTTGGAAACGTAACAGATCATGATCATCATTCGCATCACGGTGAATCAGCATTATTCTCCAACAACTCCATTTTTATTGATTGATTGATTTATTTGCTTACTATCACTCAACATCTTTGAGGCCTCAATTGGACCGTTGTGGCATTCATATTTAGTTGGCATAACTAAAGAAGCAGCGGTAGTTTACACTCGTGTCGTGTATGCACACATAATAACGTATTTGGTGTAGAAATTAGAATAAAAATGCGAGTAAAAAGTGTCCAGTCTGTCCGGAATACAATTAATAACTCCTGCTCCTGAATAAATATGCGGGGATTTGAATATTTTATTAGCTGGAGCTGCTTTGTGTGAGGGGAACAATGACCATTGGCAATTTAAATTTATAAAATTTCCGAAGCATCTTTGGTCTAGATGGTGGCTTAGATGTGATCTCTGGTTGCAGGGGGTCATTCCCTTTACAAATCTTGTTGCGAGGTCAACTCAGAAAGGAGTCGAAGTCAATTCAATTCCGAATATTACCGTTGTTCCTCTTTTTGCTTATTATTCTTTTATTGTTACTCTATTTTATTGTGCAGAGGCTAATGGGACATTATGCATGCAATTTCGCCGTCTTTTGAGTTATGGGCGAGCATGAGTTGCTCTCAACAGGAAGGATGCGTCTTCTTCTTGTCCATTCACACAAAATTATACTGAATCATATTTGATCCATTGTCATCATCAGTCACCCAGGATTATTATCAGGGAGGGCATGGGGGATAAATGAACGCCCCCTAATTGCCCCAAGCATCCTTCCAATCACACAAAGTCATCGTCTTTTTATTATTAATTTTTTCTCCTTCTGGAATCACTTCCTTCCTCTGTGAGTGGCGGGTGTGCCCAGTTACACTCCCTGGTCACCAAATCACAAGCCAAATTAAGCCTTTTTTTATTAATCTTGACAAAAGTGCATCCCCTGATGTGGCCTGATTTATTTCAGATTTGCCAAAGGTGTGCATCGCATTATTGTTACGTCCATAAACATAAAAATAGTTTCCTCAATAAAACAGGGGGAATTTATTCACTGGGAACCAATCTGCGACCCATGTCCCAGTTTGACTACATGCAGGCATAAATATAAATACTAACAAGATTAAACACAGCCGACAAATTTATGAGTTGGAAAAATTACGACATTCTGTCACTATAGTCCTCTAAGGTGGAAGGTGGAAAAATGTTGCAGATTTTATTGCCAATTTCGGTCGCAAAAAGTTTAATGGCGTGACCCTCTTCTCTTATTTCCCTTTAGTAGTAAACCTGCATTTAACTACGTCATGCTTCTACCTCCAGACCTCGTTCCGATTATAATTAATGAAACGTATGTAAAAACACACAGATTAATGGCTTTTTTTGGGAAACATGAGATTTTTGGGGTAAAATATCCTAATTGACATATTTCCATTGATATTTTGAGTGGAGCTTTGGTAACAAGGTGTTTAGGAGACAAACAACATGAAAATCATTGGAATTATTATCCATTATGGGTGAAAAGGGTTCTCGCTCTGAATTGGCAATTGGTCTCGAGTGGTATGATGTCGACTCTAATTCCAAATAATATAAATGTCTAACCCTTTTCTCGCTTGTCACCTTCTTTTCCACACCACATCCATCATTTTTATACAAAAAAGTGGAAAAACGTAAAAATATCATGTATATTGTTAAACCCTTCATGTATATACTCACTCACACAAGTGACTTAAATCCTTTATACAAATTGTCCATCAACTGGCCTTGTCCTTAAACTTCTTTCTATTTAAGCAGATTCCTTCAATAAAAGTCCATCTGCTAACTTGAAAAAACAAACATGTTTTTGGAATAACTAGCCAATATAACGATCAATACATTGTTGTTCAATACATGTAATTGTTATAATATTTGCATGTGTTTTCAAATGCATGGGGAAAATATACACGTTATTAAAAATGAGAGATCACGGCTCCTCTGTCCATCATTCCGAATAATAATCATTCAACTTTATATACATTTATCTCAAGCAGTTTTTTAGTTATGTATATTGTCAATTCCAAATCCACTCTTAAATATATTCATTTATGCCCAGTCTGTTCCTCTTCTTTAACCGAATTTGTATAATTCGCCAACCAAATTCAGGAACTCGTCTTATTATTATTGGAATTTCATTTAATTGTGTCAAGTGGGAGGAATGTAAAGGGATGAGAGCCAGAATAAGTAATTGAAGAGTGGACAAATTGCAAATGAGGATTTGAGAATTTGATGAGCTGATAGACAACTGGATAAGGCGGCTGAGTACCTGAGTTGAATGTTGTAGCTTTTAGCCTGTTGACCATTGTCCCGTGGCTTGATACTGGACATCGTTTGCATGATGATGAATGAGTTGATTGAGCTCCGTCTCAGCAGGGGCACATTTCACTTTGATTGAACACTTTTTTTCTTGTCTTGATGGGAAGTTGATAAAAGTGGAGAAATGAGTGGACATTGGGCTTCATTGTTGGCCATTGTTGGCAAATATCATCAACTTCGCCCATATGTATGTGATATGTGATGGGCAGTCTATTCTTGGACGGATAATTTGTATGACAACTGAATGGGTTGGGTCTTCCCCTTGACCTTTCTCTCATAACTCAAAACAATCACCGAATGCAAATCTATCTGCAAATGATTCTCTTTTTTTTCTTTTCTGAGATTCCATTCGAGTGGGAGGAGATGGAAAGTAAAAACGGTCACATATATGTATTTTCAACTTTTGATACAAATGCTAATATTAATGGTTAGGTAAAAATGTCCCATCAATTGAAATTTCCTTGGATTTACATGACGATGGTCCAGAGAGTGAGCTTATTGTCCTCGTCCACTGAATAGGCCACATGGGCGGTCACAACGCCTTTAGATTTACATCAAATTACTCCTTTACAAAAACTACCACCTGTCAATTATTCTTTCATTCTGGAGATACAACACGCCGTTAACATTTTTCTCTCCTCCGTCCATACGATACCCCATTATCATCCATTTCTTTTATCCAAAAGTTTCCCAACTCCAAAAGAATATCTGCATTTATAAATACATAATACATATGGCTTGCAACCAACTAAGCATGTACTTACATATACATACTATATATAAAAATGGAAGAGGAATTAAAAATTAAATGATTTGTTTCTTTTTGATCACTATTGTTGTTGTTATTGACTTTGATTGTGGATGGATTATGACGTGGGATGTCGGTTTGGATGTCCATCGGTTGATTGATCTGGCCAAGAAGGAAAAGTTGTGGTTTTATCGGATTAGTAGTAGAAGGGACTGTCACTTTCCCCTCGGCCTCTGATCCGTTTCCCTCAATTAGAAGGACATTAGAGAACGTGGAAGCAGAAGCTAGATTAGTCTGTCCAATTCAATCTCATAGGAAGAAGAAGCCGGACAATCAACAAGTTTATTGCATGTCCACCTTCTCGCGTGACACACAAATCATGTCCATGTTCAACACACCCACAATTTGTCCATACATCTTTGTAGGAGGGAGAGAGTGCTAATTTATGGCAAACTATAATAATAAATGCCCTTGCAAAAGACATCATTTGCTGTGGGAACCAACAACGGGACTCGCACCAACCGCAACTTCCATTCTTTACTTTTTCGCACGTTTTTTCCTTTAAAATTAAAGAACCGTTTGCTCTCTTTATTCTTCTGATTATTTGTTGGCTCGTGTTATGTAATAATGAGGGGCTTGATATTGAGATGTCTACTGCCCCTGACAGCTGAAAACTGACCAATTACACGCATATTTCACTCCATTGTTGGCACACGAGCCTTTGTCCACCTCACTGACCATTGTCCGTCACTGACCACCCCCACGAAGGCGTGACTTCTGTCTCATTCACACAATTTATGAGCCTGGGTCTCAATGCGAGCATAATTTAGCATTTTATTACCTTTCAAATTCCTGGCCTTTTGAGGTAATTTTTGATTTTGAGTCAAATTTAAACCTTTTTTACGGTGGAATAAATTGACAATGAAAGTTATGCCAGGTCATCAATGAGCATTATTGTTGAGAAGTGAAAAAAAGAAAAGAAGAATAAGTCATAAAAAAAGACTCGTTTTCTCACTTGTACCTAGTATACGATATATATATGTGTATAATGGTTAAATAACTTCCCTGACCTATCCTTATTTATTGAGCTGACCACATTAAAAAAAAGTTGAAAGGAAAGAACAAGTTTTGCTAATCAAGATTTAAAAGCAGCATTGACACTTTTCACTCATTGAATGGTTTTGAGCTTGGTAAAACTGTCACTGGCAACCTGTTATGGGATAATAAATTAGAAAAAGGGTTGCATGTGAGTTATATACAAGATAATGTAAAACCCGGGTTTATTATGTGATGGACAGAGGAGAGGACTCCTGTTGTGAATTTTTATGACGAAGGGGTCAGCGGGGGGTCATTGTCCATTCGTCTTTGCATATCTCGGAGGGAGTAGTGTCCAATAGAAACTGACATCATGTGGTCTGCCACCCGACAGGGCATCCAGTCCAAAAGTACCCATTTCCGGTGCACAAATCTAATAAAAATATCCATTCCATTCAAATTATTCAAATTCTAGCTGGCAGTAATGTCAGACTCCTTGCCAAAAATAGCCAAGGGGATCCCATTCAATTTCTCCTTTGTTATTGTCATATAAGCATATCTTTGTAAGTTGAGAAAAATTGCAGACCATCGGACATGCTTAGTTCTGGTTAAGCCTTAAATTGTTAGTGGTTGTCTCTAGCAATGTTTGTGAATGATTGAATTGTGTCCAAAGGTTTGTACTCCCCAGAAATGGATGAGTTTCCCTATTAAGTGAGAGAGAGAGAGAGAGAGTGAGAGAGAACTAAGATTTCGGTGGTTAAATGAAGACAAATGAATTTTGGTTTTCCTCTGAAGGGAGTTCCTTTGTAAATGAGTCTTGCATTGTTCTCCCCGATGTAAGATGTGGTGTAGAACACGCATTTTAATTCCTTTGCTGGTGCATTATTGATCGGGGAATAAATGCAGATGGGCCATTGTTCCACTCTTTCCAGGCTTTTAGGATTATTATTATGAATTGAGGAGAGAAAGGTCGGGAAGTTATTGGGTGACCGGTAAAAATGCATAATTTACCCAAAAGCATGCAGAGAGAATTGTTGTGTGGATTTTTTTTTGTAGGTAGGAGGATTTATGAATAAATGGACCCTTAAAAAGGTCCAAAGTTGGGTAACAGGGAATGTGTCAAAAATTATGAGTGGTCCGTTGATGACATTTGACTTTTGGGATGATAATGGTGACTGATGCATCTGCTGGCCTGTCCATCCGATCTCTGCTGGACAATGGACGCATTGAGCCGGAGCACGAATTTGTGCCTCAAACTCCGTTTTTTGACATCCCGGTGACTTGCATAAAATATCCAGAGGGAACAAAACGTCCCTTTGACACCATCAGACCCGCCCTGACCTTCGGAACACAATATTTTTTGGCCCAGTTCTCCTCACGACCCACCGGCACACAATCAGTAGCATTATTATTATTATTATTATTATTATTATTATGGGAAATTATTGAATGACACTTTTTCCCTTCTCAATCAAACGTATTCCACATTATTTTATTTCTTCGTCTACTTTTCATACAATGAAATTCATCCCCTCTTCATTTCTCCCTTGCCAAACAATATATATTTACTATATGTTCTTTCTGCTTGCAATTTCCAAAACCAAAAAAAAAGTCTCATGTTTCCATCATTGCTTTTGACATCTTTTATACAATCCATTTAAAAAAAAGCCAAGGCCAATGGATGACCAAATGGCTTGGCAAATTTTATTAAATGATTTAAAATTCAATTTAGTTTTATCTGGTGACAGAACTAATTTAATTATTTGGAACTCAATTGGATAAAAAACAGAGTCATTGGCTAACTAATGAAATATGATGAATACAAAGGAGAAAGTGACCATTTGAGAGAGAATTGGTTTGTGGTGGTGGATTTAATCAGATTTCCAATCAGGACATCTGGACCACTCTTGGGAATTCGGGTTTTAAACTTTTGAACACGAACTGAGGCTCAAAAAGTGAAATGTCATTTCCCTCAAGTGCCAGAGGAAAGTCTGACTCTTTGCCCACTATCAATCATTCTTTGCTTCTTTCTCTTGTCATCTCTCTTTCTCCTGGACACTTCAACCCTTTGGAAAAATTGGTAGCTGATGTGTAATTATCCACAATCGCCCCACTCCATTTATTCCCATTGTTACGCAAAGTGGGATGAATGGAGACGGGCTTTTAAGAGCTTTAAATTATCCTAGTTGAGGTTGAGGACAATGGACAGAGTTTGGGACAAAGGGAATATATGTACTTATGTATATATATATATAAAAAAAGAAGAAGGTGGAGGTGGAAATGTTTCTACTTTGCATGAAAAAGAAATCGATACACAGATTTCATCTGGACGATGTGAATATCAAAGAGTGCGGAAGTGACTCACTTTTTCCTTCTCCATTTTCTATTTACCAAAATCAAAAGTCAAAATCAACACTTTAGAAACACATTTAGCAAATTCATAGGAATATTGAGCTATTCATGGGCCTATATATGTCATAAATGTACATATATACTTAGATATGGTTGTCCATCCAGAAAGAAATGTTTTCTTGAGGAAAGATTTATTATTTTTTTGGCATTAGATTTGCAATGGGGAGATTTGGTCCGAGGGAAGAAAGAATGGGTTTTGACAAGTCAACTCAGGTCCAATTTAGTTGACACATTCATGAGCTTGGGGGAGACAGATGGACGGCTGATATGAGACTTTATTTATTTATTTGTTGTCTATGAAAACGGCCTGTGGCCATCAATATATTTCCATATTGGATAATATTGACACTCTTCTCCATTCCCCGTGTCAAGGTCCAATATTCCGCATTTACATATTAACAAGGAGCATTAAACGTCCACCTTTCCCCTTCCTCTCCTTATCCCAAACAATATCCATCTATCTACATTCATTTTATTGTGATGCCACAACTAATTCCTTATTTCTTTCTTCCTCAGTGGACCACTCCATCGGCTCAGTCCATGGCCCGGGTGACATTCTCACCTGTGGCGGATGTCAAAAGCAATTTGGACTGAGTGACATTGTCCGTTTCATCCAGCATAAAGTTCGAACATGTCCAGCCGCAAATAGTTCTTCCAATTCTGGACGAAGGGACAATAACGCAGCAGTCGCGGCTGCCGCTGCTGCAGCAGCGCTTCTCAATAACAATAATTTGGATGCCAAAAACAATCATTCAACTCTGCTAGTAGAGAGTCCCAGTTCTTCTAATCCTTGCTCGGACGATGAAGATGCGGAAGATGACGATTTCTCAAAAAGCAACAATAATAATACCAATAACACAAATAACAATAATATAGGGGACAAAAACGGGGGGAGTGACGCAGAAGACGAGGCAGAAGAAGCCAACTCGTTGGTCAACAAAATTCCTGTGGTCAAAAAGATCCCAAGCATTTCAGCCCCAATAACAAGTCGTCGATCAAAAGGTCACCACCATCAACACCACCAACAACAACAAGGAAAGAGCAAGAAGGAAGGGGAAGAGACACTGACCAAATCGGATGCATCGGTCAATACCTCCGCAAGCTCAGGTGAGAAAACATTTTCCGGTTTACTAATAAATATATGTATATATGTATATATGAATTCATATCAAGTGATGGGAATTGGTAAACATCAGAGTCCACTTGTTGTAAGTTCAACTTGTAACTAAGTTGGGAAACTCATTGATTGCTTGGTTTCCGGTGGGAGTCAAGTTCTCACGTGGTCACTGATTGTGTATAGGATGAATTTGTGATTTCTTTTTGTTGTTTGTTGGTATAGCGTCCTGGGTTGACGTTTGTTGGGCTTTGTGATTAATTTGAATCCGTCTGTGGGATCCCTGAGAGAGGAGTGTGATAAATAGATTTTAAGCTTTCACCCATCCGTGTCTTCGGCAAACCAATCTGCATTTACTTACTTTTACTTTAAAAATGGAAATGTTTGTTGCTAAGAAGAAAAGTGATCGCGGTCCGCCTGCTTTTCCATTTAGACAAAGGATGGATGGATCAATAAATCTAAAGTGAAGGTGGGGCTGCTCCCAGCAAACTCATCTTCTTCAAAGTCTCAGCTCAGCTTCCTTAATATTCAATAAATAGGATTCTTGGGGGATTCCCACAATCCAAAAGAGTCAAATTACTTTCATGCTTGATGGAGTCCTTTTTTTATTATTTCCCTAAGCCCCACACTCTGTACACAATCATTATCATAGTAGGCCCATATTATTAGTACAGCACCGGATGTAAGTAGTGACCCCGTGTCTTTGGCTGTCGTAATAAGATGCGATGGGATATATTATGTATGGAGGGGAACTTTTGCACATTTGCAGCCAAAGTGCTAATTTGAGATTCCATTCACACCATCACCACATTTGCTGTTGGGCGTCGTAATGACCCCAACCCTTTCCTTGTCTCAATCTTTGACCTCGCCATCTGCTCAATCACAGCTGTCCACAGCCATCCCCATATCGTCACTCCCACTACCTGGTCACCTTATTGCACAATATCCTCTCCTGAATTATGCATGAGGGCCAATAATGGTCACCCGATTTTTTCATGTCCGGGATTATTAGTTTTGTGGTGGAAGGGTTATCAGCATCTCCTGAATTTTTTATCCCCCATGCTAATGATCCAATGACTGCTGCGTAGGGTGATTACTCAAATGGATCCACTTCCTTCCTCTTGTTTACTCACCTTGGTCACTCACCAGTCGGGGAAAAATGCACGTGGACATGGACAACACTTTTTTTTAGCTTCGGAGGGGGCATTATCCGGGCAACTTACCTTACCCGCATAGCCACTTTCACACTCATCATCATCATCTATATCTACCTGTGTCATAATACACTAATGGATTTCATGCAAATAGCCAGAAAGAGAAAGCAAGCTCACTAATTAAATACAGAGGCAGGGCAAAGGCTGGAATTCATTAGACATATACATAGATGAGTCATTTTTGATGATGGATTTTAAAAAAATGAGATGCCACCCGTTGCGGTCCCAGTTTATTTTTATATGTGTATTTTAGCTGCCAAGAAATGAGATCTGACATTGTCCGGTCGTGAAAAACTATCCCTCTCAAATCATTCATTGATCCTCCAACTGTTTAAAAATATTTTAAAGAGGAAGTGAATGTGAGGGGTAGCCACATGCCCGGATCCAAGATTAAAAGTTTTCCTCTGATTTATGTGGTTGGGAAAAGTGCTATCACTTTAATCACTTACAACCAACCAAGGATTTCAATTTCAAAGGAGTCAAATGAAGCAAAACTTGGAGGAGTTGAATAGCTCTCAAATAAAAAAGAGTTGACAAGAAGGAAGATGTGAGGATGCATAAGTTTGGTGAAATATATTTGAATAATGGATCTTCTTTCTCTCCACTCTGAATTTATGAGAGGACACGAGTGGACACCAAATGTCAACCTTCATGTCAAAGAACAAAGAATATTTTTTATAAGCCAAAGCACCCTCCAACAATGACATGTCATGACATTTTCCCAAAATCCTCCTGACCTCAGGCTGGACAAATACTTTCTCCACTCATCTGATTATGCAACTAATGGGATTGTCTAGTTCTCATGGGATCTCTTTTTTACACGCTCTCTCTCTCTCTCTCAGCGGTGACTCGGCACCTATGTCCAACAATTCCAAAAGAACAAATGAGGAAAACAAATAAAAACGATTAATGCCCTCCCAGCGTCAAACAACCATTGTCCTCCCAAAATATTTCCCAGAAGATTTACGGATGACATGCTCCAAAAACTTTTGTCTCAAAAAACTTTTAAAAATTCTCACATTCAAATCACTCAAGTTGAGGACGGTTTATTTTTATAATGTGGCGAGTAATGAGATGAATCAAAAAATTATATTTATTAATGGGATTAATTACTCCAAATTCTCAGAATAGCTCAATCAGCTTTAATTTTAGCAAAAGATTACTAATGGCAATTAGTAAGACGTTTATTTATTTATTAATAATAGTTTAAAAGAGATATATATATATATATATATAAATGTTGTTGCTGGGATGCTTTCTCTTTGTGTCGAGATATTTATGTAATACTAAGGTATGTGGGGTATGAGTTGGTTTGGGATTTCTTCTTTTTTCTTGGGGTTCTGATAAATAAATTGTGTTCCACGTGGCTGATCTTGAACTTCTCGGAAGATGTGGGGTCATTAAATTCAAAGTTTCGGAGTTGATGAGCATCCTCAAGAGAATCCAAATTATCCGGACATTGGCCATGTATTATTTTGGGAAATGTCATCCTTCAAGTCAATTGGAGTTGTTTTGTGACCATATATGTTATACAGCCATATAGTTGACATGAACTTATGTATTTTTTGGTAGCTAGTTTTAGGGATCGATGAGTGACCGATAATTCCGGATTCTCATGGGATCTGAAACTTTTTTATTCTCCTCACTGGCTCCATATAAAAAGCTAGGGAGAGAGATTTTTTTGTCTCGGGGCACACAAAGGGTTTATTTATGGACTTTTGTATTTACTCGCCATGGTCATGTTTTCGGTTTGCGGGATTCAATCATCTCATCTAAGTGTCACTGATATCCCAATTCCCATTCACATGGAAATTCTACTTTAAAATCACGTGTCATAAAATGTAATTTCTTTTGTGAACTTTCAGAGCCAAATCGAATTGTGTGCAGCACATGTCAACAATCCTGTTCCTCAGCCTGGGCCCTTATTACCCATGTCCAGCAATCCCATGGAGTCAAAATCTGTGCTGATCACCATCACCAACATCATCAACAACCATCGTCTCGACCCATTGTCCACAGTCCAGCCGCATCAGCCCCTCCCCCATCCCCCTTTCTAATTAATCCCCTCATCGGCGGCCCCACATCTAACAACGGCAATCATGATCTGGTGAAACAGAGAAGGGAACGATCAGTGGAACGCTCCCACTCACGCTCATCCATCTCGTCAACCGCGTCTTCAGCCGCGTTGCTGTCGGGAAATGTTCCTATTCCGTCATCTATCCCAAATAACCCACCCCCACTCGTCCTTCCACCCTCAGTCCCCAGGAGTGGCTCCAATATGGTGCCCTTTGGACCAAGTTCCGCAGACTTTGGACTTTTGAGATTTCCGTTCCCTCAACCTTTCTGTCTCCCAAGACCCCCATCCACAAGCTCTAGTCATGACTTCAGGGCAGTTGAACAATTGGTCAATTCTTCCAACAACTCCAACAATGGGGGACAATTGAACAGGTTAGCAGCAGGAGCAGAGATGGGGATTGTGAATCCTTTTCTGCCCCACATTTCATCTGCCAATTCTTCTCTTACTAACAGTCTGTCTTCCTCTTCTTCTAATCTTCTTGATCACCATCAACATCATCATCTCCCACATAATAATTCTCATCATTCTCATGTCCCCACTAATAACCACAACTCACCTCTTGAGTCTCTCAATATGAACCAACTCAATCCTCATTCCCATCCACTTTTTCTCCACAGTGACTTCCGACCCCTTCCAAATCTGCCCTTTGACCCCAGGACGGCTCTGGATCTGGCCACTGCGGCTGCCGTCGCAGCTGCTGCAAGACACTCGCAAGGAAACTCTTCTGGATCGGAGCCACTGGACTTTTACTCTCAAAGACTGAGACAACTTGCTGGAGGCTCAAGTGTTTCTCCGTCCCCCGCATCCCCAGGATTTGGATCTCGGAAACCAGTGATGACACCCCCTTCACCCCTTTCTCCAGATGACGGTAAGAAATTTCACGTTACCCCAAATCTTTATATTTTTTTTATTTGAGTTGTCTCATTTTATACATTTTGTTTTTTTGTTTACTTTCACTTGGACACAGGAAAGGGGAAAAATTGTGAGGTGTGTGGAAAACGATTCCGATATGAGAGCACACTAATAGCCCACAGAAGAACACATGCTTCCGATCCCCCGCATAAATGTCCCCAATGTAGTCAATCATTTACATCCGATGGGAGACTTCGACGACATTTGAAATCTCAACATGGTCATCCTATAGCGATGGAATGCGATGACCCCATAATCAGTGGCCACCCCCACATCACAAGGGAAGTTGAGGGCTCTCCTGCAAGGAATGAGTGCTCGAGTCCGGTCGCATCCACTCCGACTCCACCCACTTCCGGAATTGGTTCTTCCGTGTCCACAAGCACGGGAACAACTTCCTCTGGCCCAAACTCAAGCTCATCCAGTCACCAAGACTTGGGATTTGAATCTAATAAATCAGATTCCGAACACAATAACATTTCTGCACATCTCAATTCCCCAAATCGGCTGGGGAAATCTTCAGATGCAGAAGAGTCACTCAACTTGACCTCTGAATCCAATGCAAAAGAGGAGAAAGGAGAAGTTCTCATGTTTGATGCTCTAAATCTAAAACGATCCTCTTCCAGTCCCCTCATAACCAATCATAACAATAATAAAGGGGAAGAAGAACTGATGAAGGACAAAGATGAAGAAGACAGCAAATCTGGAGACGACTCCTCATTAGAGGACGATAATTTTGATGACTACATGGACTCTGATTCTGAGCCAGAGCCTGAGAGCAAGCGAAGTCGTAAGGGAAGTGACAAAGGGAGTTCTGAGCCTCAGGATCTCACGCGACGTGCTCCAAAAGACAAGGAAAATTCCGGGAGTGGTGGAATCCCAAACCCAAATTCTCTTGTTGGGGAACTCATCGATCGTTTTGGACTCAACACAGTCGCCCAATACAGTGAAGCTTATAGACAGGCACTTAAGGAATCTCAACTTTACTCCAAACTTATCAAAGGTGGTGATCGAGCCAATGGCTCACATCCAAATTCCCCTCCGATGGGGCCACTGGGTCCACCCCCTTTTGACATCCTTTATCCCCCTTCCACCGGAGCTTCGAGTGGTCCTCCATCTGGCCCCATTGTTCCCTATGACCCCGCAGCCGGGATTGAGAAACGGATGAAGTTGGACTCCCCTGAAGGGCTTTATGCCGCAGGTCTTTGGCTTCCAAGAGATCACTTGAACTTTTTAAATCCAGCTTCATCTGGGAATGGGTTGGAAGGTGCTGGGAATGGACAACGGGGGGAAAGGTCCGAAGGACGAGAGGGAAAGTCAACCAATGTCAAGTCTGAGCGTGGTTTTTCCCACTCTGAAAGTCGTGGGGGTGGGGGTCGAGGGGAATCCGCCACTCCCCTCTCAAATTCCCTTGGACCCATGAAGAAAGAGTCAAGACGAAATGACACTTGCGAGTATTGTGGAAAGGTCTTCAAAAATTGTAGCAATCTCACCGTTCATAGGAGATCTCATACTGGGGAAAAACCATACAAATGTGAATTATGCAGCTATGCTTGTGCTCAGGTAAATAAATAATTCTCCATCATTCTCATTGAATAGTTGATAGTACTAGATGGTAAAAATATGTAAAATGAGTCTCTCATTATGAGAGTTGAGTCGAGTGGAGTTGGGGAAAATGTGAGACAAAAATAAGTTGCTCATTTGATATTACTTTCTCCTCAGAGCTCTAAACTAACCCGGCACATGAAGACGCACGGACGATTGGGGAAGGATGTCTATCGCTGCCGTTTCTGCGACATGCCATTCTCCGTTCCCTCCACCCTCGAAAAACACATGCGGAAGTGTGTGGTAAATCAAAACAATCTTGCAGCCGCCGCAGTTGGAGCCTCCTTAAAATTGGAAATGAGTGGAATGGGAGGTCAATCCTTTTCCTCAATAGACCCCCAAACAGACGAGTCCAACAACTCAAAAGATACGACTTGACTTTTGCCCCCTTGGCTCATCCCCTCATTCATCCCCAGACCTTTATTATAACATATCCCCCTCCCCCCTTTGTACAGATTGATACCGCAGACAAGCAATCCTTTAATAATGTGTTAGTATTTGTATATTTTGAGAGAAAGTTGAGGGAAGGTGCTTATGACACACAGGCGCATAATTAATCAGAGGCGCACCTTAAACAGTGACCACTCACTCATCAACCGAGTATTCATTTTTAGTTTGGTTCCAAACCCGGTGGCGTTTCGTGTCCATTATTTGTAGCTTTTATACAAAACGCTGCCCTGTAAACTACAGTCGAATGTAATTTACTATTTATTATTATTATATATATTCTTTGTCAAATGTCTTCCCGGTTTGTCGTCAGTATTTCCATGCATGGTTAAAAAAATAGCCGGTGAACAATAAACATGAATTTAGCAAATTAATATTTCCCTACACATTGTAATAGAGTTAAATAATATAATCCATCTACTTTGTGATGTAAACTTAGGCTAGAGAGTTTGAGGAGGGGGGAAATTGAGACAGATTTTTTTAAGTATATCAAACAGGGTTTTACCACACCAAAAATCAATCGCCATTATTATGTTCACCTTATTATTTCATTTTAGTGGATTAAATGTAATTTAACTAAGTATTTAGGAGGGGATAAAAAGAAGACATGAACTTATTAATGCAGATATAGCACATTTTCATAATGAGTTGGAAGAGAGAAAGGAGAGGAAGTATGATGCTGGTGGCTACACTCACGAAACGCATCTACCAAGTCATTTATACATTTTATTAATATATAATATACAGACAAATATATAATACCACTGCTAATTGAATATTGTTGTGTGGGTGTGGACCAGATAGTTTTTCAAGTTTTTTTAATGATTATAAGTAGTTACGTGGTTAAGCAGGTTTTAGTTTCAACTGCATGCAGCAACTGCCAATAATTTTCTATTTTAGCTATTGGCTCAGTTTTTATTATAATAATTTATTTGAGACATCACGATGCAACGAACAACAACTGGTGAAACTTGATCCATATTTATATATTTGTGTGTTTTCACTACTCCAGTCATTTTATCCCCATAATTTAATGTGATGGGTCAGGTAACTTTATTATCTAAATCCAATAATAAACCTCCAATTACCTGGAGTTTAGTCATGTAAAGAAAATTAAAGTTCCTACACTTTTACAAAATTGTACACAAAATTTTAAAAACTTTTCCCATCGCACATTAATTTAAATTTTTCTTTTTTTACAGTTTTCTCTATATATTTAAGTATGAAACATTTTTTGAGTGAAATATGTACCAGACACAGCAACTGCCAACAATTATAGTTATTAGCTCCCCACGAATTTACTCAGTTCATATTTTTTAGGTTTTTGATGGTGCAAAAAGAATACATTTTGTACTAGGTCCATATTACATACATTTTTATTATTAGTAGTGAAAGCACCACCATTTAAAAAGGAAAGAAACCAAAACCACTTGACAAGTGACGAATTACTAGCTCATATAAAAGTAATAAATGTTGTAGTGAGTGTATTTCCTTTCTCTTTAATTATTAGTATATTTTACATAAGCGTATATGATCCCATGCAAATTGGATTTGTACCACAAAGATTTGTTACCACCTGGAACTTTCAACATATTCAATAATAAACAGTTTATTTCATACAACATCAAACAAAATCTGAAAAGTAATAATAATGGTAAATAATAATGAAATGCTAGTGTTCTAATTAAGAGTACGTCTTAGGCTAATTATAATATAAATAATATGATAATAAATAGTGACTAGTGTACTGCTTTGATTGGTGAAGTGATCTTAGTCCTTTATATAACTCTAAATACTTCTCACTAATTATAGCGTAATAATAATCAAACCGAAGGATAATAATTAGTTAATTGTTTTCGTACTAACTGGTCCGTATTGTGGTCACCTACTGGATCAATAAAAGTAAACGTGTGCAGAATTTATTCCGTGTACAACATCATTTATTTGCTCTTTGTTTCATCTTCATTAAATATACATCTCATCCTCCACATAAATCGTATATAGTTGCATATATTTATTTATTATAAATGGTATCAAATACATGGCAATCTCATCACTCACGAAGAGTCTCATAATAATAATTGAGGCTGGGTGGGGAAAGTGAGACGGACTTTCTCTTCCCATTGATATCACTTCCATCCGTGACATGCAGAGTTTGTTTCATCTTTCTTTCACCTACTTTCACATCAATCGCTGTTTGTTTTTCCCATTTAACTATAAGGGCAGATAATTTTAAGTACTTGATGTATATATAATGCTGGTAGTTTTTGGGTTGAATCTCCTTTGATTTGTTTGAGAGTGGACATGAATGAGCGCAGAAGTGTGTAACAATTGGCTGTATGTATTTGCATTTACTTTGTGTATAAAACTCACCACACACTCCACATTGTATGGTCCAACGCATAAAGAACCGAATTCGAATCGGTGGGTTTGTCAGGGGCAGTAAATTTGGATGTGAGTGCCATCTCGTCATACGAGGACAAACTGCGACCCTTTTTCCTTTGTTCCCTTTTGGACACCTCCCAGGTCCCTCCTCCTTCTGACCACCACCGAGTCAGCGTCCACTGCCCACCCCAAATACTGACCGAATCAAATCCAATCTATAGACGTCCAGGTAGACCAAAAGAGCAGAGTGACCACACAAACACCGCCCTCGATACAAACAACACATCTACTCTAGCTACTTTGTACTTATTGTATGCATCTCAAATCTCAATAGGAATGTTGCTTTCTTTTCTCCTTTCTTCTTTGATTTTTGTGTGAATTGAATGGTTGTTGGCTATGGTTGTTTTGGATATATATTTTTTGTGGGAGGGGAGTCGTAATGGGTGAAAATATAGTTGTGTATATTATGATAAGTGGGTGCGTGGGGAGGAAGAAAGTGGATGGACTGGTGGGGGAAAGTTGGGTCGGTGTCATTAGCGGATGATGCATGGAGGAAAAATCCGAGGTGGGTGTATTGATTTTGGTGGATTGTTATGCACTCACTAATCTGGGAGCAGTATCAGATAAATCCATTTCCAACTTCCTCCCCTCCGTCAAATGACCTCGGTGTGGATGGGGAAAGTACTAGCATTGTCACCAGATTTTTTCCACCCCAGCCTTAATGACCAAAACTACGCTCCCACACTCTGCCTGGCCCGGTGATTAATCTCTACCATCATTATCCAACCCCACACTCTTTTGGTCAAAATGGCTCCTTTTTTACGCCACCTATCACGCCACGTCTATAAAGACTATCAGCAATTCTTTTCTCTTTTCACATCATTCATTTATTCGCTAAAAACAAGCTTTAGACGACATCAAATATCAATTCTTATTATTTTGATTGCATTATTCATATACATACATTCACAAATTATATTATATTATTAACAAATTTGTATATACTACGTAAAGTAAATAATCATTGCATATAAATTTATTTATTTCTTCTTCCTCTTTCATCGTTTTTGCTCATCCTAAAATCAACAGAAAACAAACAAATTAAATTCTCTTTTGTGGTAAAGAAATAAAACGTAATTAAATTTCGCAAAACTTTCACTCACTCACTTTCTTTCTTTTTCCATCAGAGCCTACTTCCACTATTCCAATGCATCTTCAAAGCTGACAACAAACTCCACTCACTGCTGGAAATTCCAACTTGGAATGTTGATCTGAAATACAGAAAATAAAACAAAAAATTATTAGGAGGCATTTAAAAAATTGGAGAAAGTTTTCTTGTTCATTCAGCATGAGGTTGGAAATGGAGAGTAATTATAAAGTAGTTTGTGGGTAAAAATTATGTTGGTTGAAAGTGAAATTAAGTGTTGGATATGAGAACATTGATGGGAATGTGTGAAGAGCTCATTAGTAGTCCTCTCTGAACTTTTAAGTGAATTAGGAGAGCAACTTTTGCTCCCATTATTTTTCATGATCATGTAGAATATATAAAATTTACCTGGAAAGGAAAGAATGAGTTTTTTTTCTGGTAGGATTTACCCAGAACAAAGAAATCTGAGATTTGCATGGGTGAAAATATTAATCAAACTTATTGATGCTTTGATTTTCGTCGTCGACGGAGAGCTTTTGTAAATTAAGTTTAACAAATGAATAGTTTCCGTTAGTTGGAAGAAATTGGGAATTTGTGCCAAAGGGAAGAAGAATGGTTAAGGAAAAATTGGATTAGTTGGTAAATAAATAAAAGGTTTTGTGCTCTTGTAACTAAGGTCACAAGGAGATTTAGATTTATCTTTGATTTGGACAGTTTGTGCTAAATCCCATTTCCTAAGAAATAAATAAATTATGAGACAATTCTTCTCCTTCTCTCAAATAAATAAATGTGCAAACAGAAAGAAATCAGGACTCAGTCCATCCACTCATTGCAATTATCCATTTCCATAAGTAGAAAAAAAGTTGGAGTTGCCCGAAGCCACTTTCCATTAATTCCAATGTATTTGTGCTTTCTTCTTTTGGATATTTTGGATGCCCCTTGGACTTGGATGGTGTGGGGATGACAAAAGCTGGCTCTGGCTGCTGTAATGTAATTTGGGGGCTGATTGATCATGCCAAAGCACACTCAGCTAGATTGGGATTGGAAATCATAAATTTTTCATCGGCCAGGCACCAGTTCCCTTAAAACACTTTTTTCCACCTTTGATTTATAGCCAACGCTCCAACCCTCCATCCCACACCACCAACACCATTTGTCTCTACCATTGTCTCCAAAATGACACCCTCCCAAAAAGGAATAGCGAAGAAGCCTAATGGTCACACAAAAAATCAAACAATTCACAAAACTTCCATCCAAGAAATTCCATGCATGCATATAAAACGATACAGAAATAAAGCATGCCTATATATTTAGGAGAAAGCCATCCATTTTTATTTCCATATTATTAAAAGAATGCCAAACTTTTTTGAATATGCGGACCATGTCAGAAATGAAAGTTTGGTGTGGAGAAAGTTGTTATATATGTATATGTATATATGCTTTTATTATGGATAGGTATATGGAGTGGACTTGAGTGTTGGTATTTATTCATGAGAGGGAAGTGATTTAGTTTTTGGGAGTGGGATTGACTTGTGTGGGGAATAATAATGCCCGGCTGACGAGGCAAGGGCTAGTCTTCTGCACAGAGTCAATTTTATGGATTTTTTCCACCCTCCCGACCACACCGGGCAAGGAAAAAACTACTCAGGGTCAGTCCTACCCAGTTGACAACCAAGCACAATATTATTAATGGAATGAGAGGTCTCCTAGCAACGCCCTCCCTCCCCTGCATTGTTTTGCCAGCATTTCTCTCTAATTACACTTCAGCCATGATGTCCACCTCTATTTATGAGCTAGGATCCGTGAAAACAGGACTTTCTCCCTCCTTCCTCACACGAACACACACATCCCCCAACATGAATCAAGGAAAAGTATATACACTATGCATGCATACATGGAGAAAGCAAATGGCGGAGAAAGTCTTTTTTCTTCAATAGATGTAATTAATGACATTGATTTAAATGAGCTAATTACACGGAAGTGAATGGATATTGTAAGATGTCATAGAAACTCTCTCTCTCTTTCTCTCTATTTCTCTCTCCCTTCCAGTTTAGAGAGCATTGTTTCAGAGAAATTATCTCACATATCCACATACTCATTTATTTGTGTTTCCAGGGGGCCCGTCAGCTAAATCAGTGGCAATTGCAGGAGGGTTGAAGTTGAAGCCAACGGAATATTTTTGATCCTTTGAAATGCGAACTTCTATAGCTCCTATGGCGTAGATATGTGACACAAAAGACATTTGAATTGTTTTCCAGGAGCTTTTGGATCGATGAAGAACAAAGAACTGGATCCCCTGGCTAATTAAATTAGTGGCCCTTGTAATGTACAATTACACCACGCACAAAATCCTCTCCTTTCTTCTCTCATTTGGGATTAAAAGGCCAAACTCAATTAAAATGGTTGGATTTATTGGAATCTCATCCACCGGCGTCATTTGACCAGCCGAAGCGGTGAAGGAAAGAAGAGCGTTCTTTGCTTTACGAGTCTGTAAAATGAAGCCCAGCCAATCCTAATCCCGGGATGACTCAACGGGGAAGCCAATGGACTCACAAAAGTGACAATGAAATTGAAAAAGAGGGAATAAATAATTGGGTTGAAAAATGGAGGCTCTCTCACAAAGCTAGGGGACATATGGATTTTTTCCGAGGGGAGGACATCAAAAAAAGAATTTTATATCTAGCTATAAATACTACGGCACCTGTGCGCCGGGATAAAAAGTGGACTGTTATATATTGTGTGGTCTCGGATGGTTTTTGAAGGGGAAGGGGACCCAGGAATCTCATTATTCCCGTCCGTCCAAAAAGAAGCTGAGGAGGGTTTGAGAGTCTATAGGAAAAGCCGACATGGATGGTCACACTTGGCGACATCACACAAAACACTCCCCTCTCCTTTTTAGCCCCAAAATCAGGAACAGCAGCCGAGGGGAGAAGTCCAACCGATTTTTCAATTTATCCTCCAGCTCCCATAAAATGTCCCTTCCCTTAGTCACCCCCATCAAACACATAAAAAGAAGAAGAAGAAAAAAACAACAAATCGTGCAGATTCAACCATTTCTCTCATTTAAATAAATATATAATCGATACATTACGTCTGTGTTGTTTTTTTTTGTACATGCAGTTTTCAATTACAAAAGAATATGTTAAAATCAATGACATGTATTTTTTATGTGATATGGACATGTAATAAAATATATAATGTGTAGGTTAAGGAGAAACGAATACACGTGGAATAAATATGTTGTTTGAAAAGGATAATTTTCAGGGATTTCTGGTCTAATCTTGAGTCAACATAGGGCATTATTAAATTCCAGTGGAAAAACAATGTGAGACAACTCGATTAATTGAATATGTGCACACAACATGAAATGAGCTTCCGTTTACCTTCAATAATCCTCCCAGCTTACAACCAATGCAAAAGGAAATATGCATAAAACTATTTATTTTCAAACCAGATTTCACCAAAGAATTTACATTTCATGGGAAGCTTTCACTTTATGCTTCAATACAACTTGCGTGTTATTTGTTATTGAAAACAAAAACTAGTATTTTTGTAGACCACCGGTTTTTGTGCCTTGGCTTTGAATGAATAGGCTCAAGTGGCTGGTTTTGTAGCCATCAAGTGGTTTGACAGGGCCAGATATTTATTTAGATATATAATTGATGGACACCTTCAAGGGCCTCCAAGGGTCCTCCCTTAATTATACCGATAACATCAAATTCATATATAGGATCACTTGCAAATGTATGAATTGCATACATGTCAATCATTTGCATGCAAGATTTTCATTAGAAATGTTAACTGGAGAAAGTTTAAATCATTTTCTTTTAAATAAATAGAAATTGTATATATGTACTATTATTTTTTGTACTTTTTATTTATGTATGATTCCATATGCATTGCTTCAAATTTGAAGCCCATTGCACAAATCCCTGACCGATGACCGTAATAAATTTATTCATGAAAGAAGAATTTTCTGGGGGAGTTTTTCTTTTGCTTGTAAACTGATCTCATCTTCTTCATGTCACATCGAATCTTGCATCATCAATGTCAGGGAATTGTGTGGAACTCAGTTTTTATGGTGGAAACAAACATCAATAAGAAAGATATCGATCGGGATCGCTCTTTACCTTATCGTATATTCCCCTCCCACATGGAATCAGATAACAACACATACATACACAAGCATCACATTATCATATTTCGCCATCAACCGGCGCAATTAGGGCGCAAACAAACAACCCATTTGACTATGATTTGACATTTCAAATATATATATATATATATATA